>JAHWFP010072652.1:0-23848 GCA_023313725.1 Lithobius niger | reverse complement strand
ATTCTATTTTAAAATACTTACATTTCAATGGGCTCTACATCATAGTTTAACACTGGAAAGCACTAGACGATTGACTTTGCCATTTCCAGTCTCTTTTAATGTTGGATTGTCTTATCTAAAAGAAGAAATGGGGTTGATCATTGATAAATAAAGGTATAGGCCTATACTGGACCCAGAAATGATAAATCTTGGGAATTCAGTAAATTTATGGAAAAATCAAATCAAACATAATTATGCATAAGGGCCTTCATCATCAATTTGGCATCATAAATAGGCCTATGCATTTGTGAAAGACTACCATGAGGTTTTGAATTATGCAAACCCCAAACTTGGCAAAAGTGCAAAAGTTGGTATAACAGTTCTGCACCGAATCTTGTGTACGATTTGTGCCGATTAGGCTACGTATTTCCGACTAACCCTTTATAGCATTTTTATTAGCACAGGAGCAAAAATATAGTTTCCAACTGTATTTAGTGCAAAAAAGGGGCTATTCTCGAGTTAGACAAGCGAATCCAGACATTATCGTCTGGGTACGGCCTCTGAATGTTAGTCAAATATTTAGAAGACAGGCAATAAATTCCCAAGGATTTAAAATTTTACTCTGTTATCCATATCGCAGCATGACCAAAAGATCTGTGTGAGTGGTGTTTGGGCTAGGCTGTTGCAGGTGGAGAGGGGGTTGACTTAAGAGTTTGTTCAAAATTTCAGAAAAAAATACTGTAGGTAGAAGGGTAGGGGGTTTGGTATAGGTTCTTGCTGTCACACAGAAACCGAGTTTGTTACAATTTGACCCCCCCCCCCCCAAAAAAAAAAAAACAACAATAGGCTACTGCACGGGGAAAAGGGTTTTCTAGTTGCCACCCAAATATCAATTCTGTTTAAATTTGACAAAAAAAAAAAAATGCATCAGGGGAGGGGGGGGGGAGGACTTCTTTGCTGCCAGGCAGGTAGGGTCCTGTCAACATTCTGAATAAACTAAAAAACAAATGTTGCAGATGAGAGGGGGGGGGGTGGTTGTCCTTGTTGCCACATGGAAACGTAAAAATTCTGTTTAAATTTGAGAAAAAAAATACTAAGGGTGGATCCTTGCTGCCACCTGGAAAGATTCTGTTTATTAAATAAATAAAAAATGCTGCAAGCTGGTGGCAGCAAAGAAACTCTTGCTGCCATCTAGTAACCTTGGTTCAATGGTTAAAAAAATACTGGCAGGAGGTAATATTTTGCTGGCACATAAAGAATAGGATTCCCGAGTGGGAAAAAAAAGACGACTGCTTGATGCAATTTAGCTTTTTTGGGAAAAAGAAAAACAGCATTATGCCTAGTTTGCTTTTTTTTCCACAAAAGTTAAACAAAATCCCAATTTTTTAGGGTTGCACAAGCTTCTGGTTTTTTCTTCTTCTTAACTTTACAGAATTCTAGTTTTCGGTGCCCTGCAAGCATTTAACTTTTTTTTTTCAAAATTTAAACGCAATCTTAGATTCCGAGTGGCTGAAGCTTGCCGTCTTTCTTTTTTTTTTTTTTTAACATATACATCACTGTTTTTTCTGAGGCAGCAAGTTGGGAGGGGGGGGGCAGGTAAAAAAATAACATTCCTGTTGCCACCCATGGTCTGATATTCAGTTTATAAGTTATTCCGGGGGGGGGGGGGAGGCAGCATTTGTCTCCTTTTTTCAACAGAGCTTGGATGGGGAGAAGCATGAATATGTGATTTTTTTCCCCCTGAACTGAAGTTGAACTGAATTATTTTCGTGGCCATGGCCTAGGAAACTGCATTTTGGGGTTTGGTTTTTTTTTTTCAGTATTACGGCAGTGATGGACCAATTTTAATCATTACATAAACTACAAAGTTACAATCGCAGCCAATCAGCATATAAATTGCGATTCCGAGTGGCATTGCTTTTCTCGGCCGTTTTCAGCTCATTTTCACAAATGGACAGCGCTTCTCACTTGAGAATCACGCCTAAAAAAATGGCAAAGCTCCGGAATGCGTGTTCCCCAGTTGTCTAACACCCTCTTTTGTATTATATTTCATAAGCCTGTCACAAAATCACTCTTCTAAAGTCCGAAGGCATCTATCTTAGAATGTTTCGCCACGAAATGGCCAAGCTGGCCGTCGCCAACGTCATGATCATAACAGCGGCGCAGCTCTAACTCATGCGTTGACGTACCTGGTTGCTAATAAGCTTGCAAAACACACAAAAAATACAGACGAACTATAACAACGATACATACCTTTTGTTTTAACTTGGACTTCGCCTGATGTCCACTGTCAAGAATAACCGATCTCAACAGCAGGATGCGGATGAATCTCGTAATCTTTGGCTGGAGCGATGAACGAAATAAAAAAAATGGCTACACGGCGTGGTCGCTATGAAGACAGCAAGATCGTTTCTGCGGGTCTCCACCAACCGTACACATAAATGGTCGTAAAACCTACTTTCAATTTGTGATTCCTGCGTTAAATAATACAATTAGAATTATAAAATATTCATAATAAATATATTTAAAGAAATACCTAAGATTATGAAATAAATGGCGACTCACACAACCCGAACCTATTGTGTCAATTCAACGTCGCGTGTTGTCATTGTGTACTGTAATGACACAAATAAGTGCGCTTTGACAATCGCACTTTGCCTGTGCTGTTCAAACCGCACATCGCTCTGAGAGAGTAGCAATGTTTAAAATTACTGTAGCACTTTGTTCTTTACCCGTGTTATTTATAATACATACAATTTGTTATCTATTACCGCATTAATTTAGTAGCAACGGGAAACTAAACGAGCGAGCGAGAATGACTTGTTGCGTAAATGCGCCCTAATGTGAAGTTGCTCATAAGGCATTAGCGTGAAACTGCTCATAATTATGACATTAACGTGAAATTGCTCATATGGCATTAGCGTAAAGTTGCTCATATGGCATTAGCGTGAAGTTGCTCATATGGCATTAGCGTAAAGTTGCTCATATGGCATTAGCGTAAAGTTGCTCATATGGCATTAGCGTAAAGTTGCTCATATGGCATTAGCGTAAAGTTGCTCATATGGCATTAGCGTGAAGTTACCCACCAGAAGTAACGCATAGGAGGTAGCAAAAAGCACTTTCCCACCCTCCTCCAGATCGACGAAAACAGGAAGTGTCGTCATTACCCCTACTTTCATCAGGTGACTGGACGTGACGTCATTACCCCGACTTTAATCATGTGACCTAAAAACGAAAAAAGGTAGCAAAACGCACTTTCCACCCTCCTCCAGATTTAAATAAATACAGATGCAAACCTATTTACATTGTCTTTTGGACTTACATGTCAGTCTGCCTGAGCGGGGAATCGAACCCACGACCTTTGAAATCAAAGGCAGAGGTCCTACCGCTGAGTCATACTGACACGGCCTCTCCAGATTGATGAAAACGAAAAAAAAAGGTAACAAAAGGCACTTTTTCACCCACCTTCAGATTGACGAAATTACCCCATTTCGATCACGTGACCGGAAGTGACATTATGTCCACTTGTATCACGTGACCCCACTTGTATCACGTGAATCTGTAAACATAATAATTCTTGAGTCAGAGAGTACTCGTAAGAAGGAACACACTGGAGTCCGTATAATTTACATTGGACTTTGCATTATAAAAATGCGCAGCCATTGTTTGTTTACGTTTCATATTCTTAAAGCAAAGCGTGTTGTAACGCCTTAGGTACCAAAAGCAATATCGCAGAAGGAGCTGTTAGCCCTCCGGCGTTCTACTTACAGATGGCTTAAGTCGTAGAAATGACAAGCATGGCAGACCTATGGGAACTTGGCTTCTGGTGCTTGCGTAAGTAGTGGGAATGAAGATGGGCCAGGATTGGCTGCTTGCGGACCCCAAGGTATACAAGGACTGACGCCAGTAGAATCTACCTCGTTGTATAAAGGGCTTCAAGACATGCCTTTAGGCATCTTTCATACGGGATCGTGTGGCTGGCGTTGACTAGGGTGTGGTGACGTGCGGAGGTGAATAGCAGGCCGAGCCGCCTTATACGGGGCTGGTTGAAGCAAATTCCCAGTAATGGTTCTGCCCAATGGAGACCAGTAGGCTACAGTAAGGGGATGTTGTGACTGTTTAATTCGTCTCGCGTCGCAATGGATCGTAACGTGTCAGGACCAGTAGGCTACAGTAAGTGGACCAACTGTTGTGACTGTTTAATTCATCTCGCGTCGCAATGGATCGTAAAGTGTAAGGACAGTGGTCACTGGAGCGTATAAGGAAAGCACACCAGCAAATGTTATCACTCATCCCATCCTCGTCGCCATTAGAATGTAGAAAATTATTAAATATTAATTCGAGATTAATATATGTAAGTGGGTTTAAATGAGGAGACAGGGTTTGACTGACACCAAGAGCAAAGGCAACTACTTACAACAGAGGGCCCTTTGCGGCCAGCAAGAACAAGTAACAGAGGTGTGCTTTCATAAGGAAAGCACACCGGTAAACCTCGTACACTCCAGTTGCCTCCTTCGAGACGCTTGTGTGTCCGCGTCAGCTTCGCTGTGAAGTCATTATAACCGTGACTATATGTTGCTAAGTCCAAGGTGGATGTTTATTAGATCTGTGCAAATCACTTCTAATATTAGCACTGCAAAACGCCATGTACAACTCGAACATGTTCTCTTCAATTAATTGAACTGTTGTGCTTCTAGATGACCGGTGTTTGAGCTGCTGTAATTCCAACTGAATTCATCGTCTTGAAAGTTAAATGCTTGCTTCCGTCGATAAATAAATGCAAGTTATTCTTCAGTACCCGTCGAATTTTGTCATGGACTTATGGATGCTAGGAGTTAAGCAGTAGTCATGGTAGTCGACTGGTAGTAGCTTATAAGAAAGAGGTTACTTCATTCGTTGTTGCATGCTCAACCATTACAGAGTAGGCAAGATGCGCTACCTAACAACTGGTGCCAAGCTTTGGGATATTGTAACTTGCATCTCCGGAGAGAACGCAAACGTTAACGTTTCCCGTGGATTAAACATCAACCAGTGTTTTCTTCATTCATTGTAAACATCCGAAGTGAGTTCGGTCTTCTTCAGGAACGCCAACTTAGCGGGCGAAAATATCGGTCCTGCATGCGATCTGACTCCTGAAGCAAGATGGAAAGTCTGGAAGTGAATACTATTCAAGTATTAAAGAGCTTTCGTCGAGAGTATTGTTTACAAATCTAATGATTACTGTAAGTGGTGACTAATGATGACTCGGAATACTACTGGAACAGAAGTGTGATGTCTTGGGCAGCGACACACCTGAGCCCAGCGTGGGCACCAATGGTAAAGGAAAGACACGGACTAACCAGTGTGTAGGCTACAGCTGAAAAGACGCTTTACTTCCTGTGAGGAGGGGTATAAGTACAGTTACTACAGGAAGTCATGTGATAGAATAATATTGTATACAATTGAATGGGCTAACCTATTAGGGAGATTAGGGGGAACTGTGTAGGGGTTAACATATACACGCTAAATTGAAGGCATCCATTGCGGAACCACAAATGACGACTCCACAAGAAGATCAAGTCGACAACTTCGGTATATGGTAAGTGTTGGTACGAATATGGTTGTTCGAACTATGGCGTGGAGCCAGTAGTGTTGTTCTTAAATATTTGTGGTCTAAAATATTGCAGGCAAAACAAACTGGGTAAAATACTTAAGACTGGTTAGGGATTAAATAAATTTCTGTACCCTGGGCATTCAACTAATGTACTAACTTAGGATTTTCTTGAGTAGCAAAAATATTGCTTTCTTCCTGTAAAATACTTCCTTCAGTTCTACCTTATAGTGCTCGAGTTAATGCTATATGCCAAGATTTAAGCAATTTTAAGTCTTATAAAACAACAACAATCCCTAATATGCTACCCATTATAGACCACACAGTCGCTATGTGTATCGACCAAGTCGGGTCAATGTTTCGTGCTGTATCAAATTTTTCGTGTTTTTGCTCAAAGTGGAAAATTTGATGGGTTATTCCTTGCAAGGTGTTGTGGAGTATTTTCACTCTAAGACTCCGACGGATTTGCACCAGGCGTGTAGAAAGTGCAGTAGGAAGCCCTTGTGAAGTCTGCCTGAAGCATTCGGTCTCCAACATTAGAAAAATTCTGCGAACCAGAAAGAATTCGGGCCAGAGGGCCTTTCTGCGTAGCTGGCCGGCTTTCGCAAATTCGTCGAAGCAATCATCAAAAGAAATCCAGTTCCCGGAGAAATTTGTTGGACAAGAAATTCTCGCAGGTGTTTGGTGTGGACCCATATGAAACGTTAGGCCTAGATTCCGTTGTGAAGGTTCAGACACTCGACAGCTGGGAGAATGCAGACGACGTCGCTGATGAAGACGGAAGCTTTAAAGGTTTTTTCAATGGCCTAGATACAGCACCGTAAAGTCTTCACGCAATACAGGGTGGTACACAAAAAACTGACGACCCAACATTTTTGAAGTCCAACTTTTCTAGTTAGCACCCCTCAGCACCAGGAGAGGACAGAAATATTCCCGTTTCATTAGCTTTGATTTCTGTCCTCTCCTGGTTCAGAGGGGTGCTAACTAGAAAAGTTGGACTTCAAAAATGTTGGGTCGTCAGTTTTTTTGTGGACCACCCTGTACGTATAAAGAAAATAGCGGTAAATGAAAAATGGAACAACACTATTCGCAGCAGCGCCGTCATTTTCATAAGTAAAACCAGATCATGTGACCCACAGCAGCCCATTGGATGACGGAGAATCTGCGACGTGGATGTTGTGTTTAGAATATGGGCAACACTATCAAAATGATGAACAGGCTTAAGCCTAACCCGGACGATGTATCTTCGGTCTGCACAGTGGCCTCTGACTCTGCACCAGATCTTCATGCCATGTTTGCAAACTTTCAAGAAAGCGTTGTTTCACAAGTGTATTCGCATTACATTGCCCTACAGGCTGCAATTCCTAAAAAAATTGATGCGAAGCTTCTGGTAGAGTTCCTGTTGCTGACGTAACCAAGATGGCGCCCGCTGTTGTTCCGGGTGAAGAATCAGGTGTGGCAGGCGAAAGTGGTGGTGTTCAAGACAAGAGTAATCGACATCGGGCCAACATCGCAGAAGGAGCACTCGCAAGGAATGTGCAATTAGTAAGTAAGGCTAAGCAAACCTCTGTTGGAAGATTGCATTCTGAAAATGAGTCTCCACACTACTAGGTATCACGACTGGAAAGAGACATTTTTAAAAGTAAAATTAGTTTTTACTATCCAAAATACTTTCCTTCAGTTTGACCCACCCACCTGCCCTGCTCGCTGATCCCGATTGTGCTTCACAGGAAGTGATTGTGTGGTCTATAATGGGTGACATGCTATGTATTGTTGGGTAATGCACTAGTATGCCATCTGGTGGGATTGCCAGGCAAAGCATTAAAATTTGTATTTTAGGATAGTAAAAACTAATTTCACATTTACAAAATTTCGTTTTTTTATCTACTGAATATCTCAATCGGATGCGAATTTTCCGGGCTTCCGCAGAATATTTCAGGGAATTTTCTACGCAAAAAAAATGTGCTTGTAAGAAGTAGTATAAACGTTCTTAGTCTTCCAGCGTGGTGCATAGGGTTGAGTACGATTACACAGGGGCGCCTCTACCATTAAAAAAGTGAGGGGGCCAAATGCCAGCAGTTGCGTAAATAACGAGGATGTGTGTGTGGGGGGAGGGGTTTGCAGGGGACAGGAACCAAGGACCCCACCCCCCATGCCCCCCCCCCCCCCCCCAAAAAAAATAAGAGCCGAGGGGCCTAACAATTATTGGAAGAATTTAAATTCGCTATAACTTAAGACTTTTTTATGAAACATTCATGACGTAAAGCAAGAAAAGTAATCACACCATAAAAAAATAAAGTGGTCATACGTTTTCTAGCAGGAGGGGGAGAAAGGGAGGGGGTAGGGGCACTAGAATTTGCCTTCCCTCCGAAGTCAGTCAGTCAGAGTCACATCAGTTGATTCTGCGTCCCACGACTTAAATGAAGCGAACGTGCATAAAGGTGGTTTGCTCTACTATTAATCCTACTTTACGATTTTCGCTGATGGCTTTATTTCCAATTTATTTATTTTGTATTAAGTCAGAGATCCGGGTGGGGGGGGGGCGGGGGCGGATCGCAAGATTGTGTTCGCCACTGGAAGTAGACAAGGTAGAGTTGGCCACGATGAAGTAATGCCAGATTTCTTATTCCAATACTTATCACATTTTTAAGAAAATTAATGAACATTTCAGGTTGTATTATAAGACGTATAGAAATTAACATAGCACATTGTTATTCAGTTTAAATAACTTTTGGAAGATTTAACTTAATGACGCAAGTTTCACTTATGAAACTGGTACAGTGAATATACAGCCTTTCCTTTACGTAGTTTCATTTAGTGCGACGCAACTCATATCGTGTTTGATTCGTGTGCCCCGTCACATTGGATACTTTTGTTCCCAATCTAGTTTTATTAATGTATACATAAAAACAGAAATTAAAATGCCAGACCAACGATAAAATGAAAAGATAGCTAAAAAAAAATTGTTTTCTTTCTCCAATTTCTTAAAACTGAGGGGGCTATTATTGGTCCGAGCAAAAGTGGTGGGGCCATGGCCCCCTCCTCCCCCCCCCCCCACCCGGCTCCGGCGCCTATGCGATTACAGTATACCTGAAAAGATTCTTGTACAAAAACTCTAAAGACGAGGGCTCAGCTTCGGTAACGGCAAGAGCACCAGGTAGAAGCCATTTTAGTAAACAATAGGTATATTGCTCAGGTTGTTTAGGTATCAAGTAACGATAAGGTTAAAATGGATGCTGTTACAATGTGCAAAGGTATCACTAAAATAGACCTAAAGCAGTTTTGCAGCTAAACAGGCCTCAAAGTTTGTAATGCTAAATCTAATTCATTACTGATGATCCAAGCTGTTGTTGGTGATGACAGTGTAGTTCTATCAGATATGGAAGACTTGTTAATCCCCTTAAGGCTAAATTACAAGAACAGCATAAGCTAAACTTTTAGAAGCAGAGAATGAGAAAGAAAAACTCTCCCAGTTTAACGCTAGGTCAGAACAGGAAATTCTACTTAAATGGCTAGAAGATGAATCTGTTCAGAAGCAACATGACAAAGCTTGTAGCTCGGAAGTAGCAACAAGAAAATGACCTAAGAATTTGGCAACTAGAGATCAAAACCTGTAACTGGGAACATGAGATACAGAGGGAATTGGATTTGAAGAAACTTGAGAAGACCATAATCCTATCGTCACAATTCCAGGTGAATGTTCCCATAAACAAGTTTAGGTCAAAAAGTATGCGTAAACTGATGAGTAAATGGGGGATTGTGAAGAACACAAGACATTTCTGAGTATCTTAAACATAGAAAGGACGGCCAAGCAAGTTATGCTGCCTGAAAGCGAATCGACATTAGAGCTTCACTTTTAATTGTAAATGTATTTACGCAAATTTGTGCCAGACTAACGGATGAGATTGTGGAGTACGATGTAGTTAAATTGTATTAAAACATTTTAATAGCCTGCGTTCGATTTTGAAGTTACGTCAAACCACCAAAAAATTCCCAAAGCAAGTATGCTTTTAGGTGGAGAACAGTGTTTATTCAGTAGTTGGATCTGGCAAAAGCAACTGATAATCAATGGTTGGATCTGTCAAAAGCAACCGACGAGGTTGACAAGGTAGTTGACCTGATCTGCTTCGCGCATTTTATGAGCAATTGCCCCATTGCATGAAGATATTGGCTTCAACATAGGAATAACGTCGACAGCGTAGAGCCGGCCTTTACGAATAAGTTTCAAGGTGCTTGGTAACAGCACGAGACACTAAGTCTAACCATGCACCTGTCGGTGTTTGTAGGGTGGAAACTGTTTGAACACAAAGCAATGCTGCTGCCACAAAGGTTAAGTTAAAAACCTAACCTAGAAGTAGAATTTCCACTAGTAACAGCTTGTTTAGCAATCACGCTAAAGCCAAACTCAAGTTTGTTGACGCCACCAATAATCAAGCAACAGGTAGCACCAACAATGCTGGTGAATTTGAATTTAAATTTTATTACTACTGAGCTTACAATAACAGCAACAATAGTGTCCTATTGAATTGAATTGAATTGAATTTATTTCAGTGGAAAATCGGCCCGAAGCCATGCATCCCACTTCCAATCAATACAACCACCAACCAGCACAACATAAACTCGTTACAGCACTACTAACAATCGGCATCCAGGACTACGCACACTAGCCCATCCCAGCACGACACGGAGAAGGGAGAAAACGCCAATGCAAGCCTAGCACTACACTCTTATCCCCGTTGCCCGCACAAACTTCACAACTGCCCGGAGCCGTTTCACTGCTGCTCGACCACCAGAGAGGGACAGGAGTTCACTGATTGATGGATGCACCACAAGGATGGAAGCCAGTGTCCTATACCCCAGCCACCAACAATGGCAATACAACTACTCAAACATCCTGGTCTGCCTACAAAACCTGACTACCCATTGCAACGAGGTGTAGCCAGACGGATTGTGCGGGGGACCCAAAGAATCTCACCCAGATTGTTGTTGACCCAGTTCGACTACGTATGGCACTTCTAAGCCACCCTCAGATGACATACCAACAGAAAGTGCTCGACTGTTTCCTCCTCTCAGCACCACACCAACAAATTGGTGACCCCCTCCAACCCATTCTATGCGCATGCACCCCCCCCCCCCCCCAGCTGGCAGTGCCCAATCCGAAGCCTTGACACAATGGCAGCATCCCTCCTGGTCAAGTTGCCCAAAGCAATTGGGGGCAAAACTGTGGGATGAATACTGAACAGGGCCTGCCCAACCGTGCTCAAGTCCCACTCCTGCTGCCATTCACTAGCGCCGATCTTACTCTGACAACTGGGAGAAGGTCCCTCAGGGCAACCGGGAAAGTTACTCTATTTCGCCTATCATGATACCCATGCCTAGCGAGCTCATCGGCCATCTCATTGCCGAAGTGCCCAATGTGGCCTGGGATCCACTGTATGGACACAGTGACACTCTCTGGAGAACACTAACTAGTTTTAACCCAACTTCCACAACAACGGGGTAACAGATATCAAGAGACCGAAGGCCACACGCATACACTTAATGGCAGCAGTTGAGTATGAGAGCACTCTGAACGTATCCACTCTAAGGTCCATTCCAACGTCAATTGCAATCGAGATGGTGACCAGTTCCCCCAAGAACGTGGACGGAATGCAGGGCTGAAAATAGCTGTACTCCAGCCTAAAGGTAGGGACAAAATTCCTCGCTCCGCCTTCTCAGACTTTCCAGAATAGAAGGGGAAGAACATCCCGTTATCACCACCAAGGATATGAAGCTGAGATTAGCCTCAGAGCATGACACCCACCCAGAACCCGCTGCGTGAGCAAGTTTGCACCCACACCAAGAGTCCCGAGCCCCCTCCCTAACCCAGTGACCAAGGGTGGTGTACCAAACAAGCCTCCTGGCTGTAGGGTCCCCCTCCACCCCCGGAAATCCCCTGGAGACAGAAGACAGCAACCGCCTCCCTTGCTCTGATTCAGACCGGAACGTCCCCTGCCTCAATAAGAAGTGCAACCACTGGGATAGACGGTAAGCAACCAGTGACCATACCCAGACATGCATTCAAGGACACTTGGACATCCTTGAGTGCACTACGCTTGCCCAGCAGAAAGGAGAGGACAGGACCACATACAGGACCACATATAGAGAAACCAGAACAGACCTCTTTGCCACTGCCCAATTCGAGGCGAGTGGCTTGAGGATCTCGTGCGGAGCAGCAACCATCACTTATTCATGCTCCGATTCATGCTCTGATTCAGACCGAAACCTCCCCTGCCTCAATAAGAAGTGCAACCACTGGGGTAGACGGTAAGCAACCAGTGACCGTACCCAGACATGCATTCAAGGACACTTGGACATCCTTGAGTGCAATACGCTTGCCCAGCAGAAAGGAGAGGACAGGACCCCAAACAGGACCACATATAGTGAAACCAGAACAGACCTCTTTGCCACTGCTCAATTCGAGGAGAGTGGCTTGAGGATCCTGTGCCAAGCAACAACCATCGCTTTCACAACCTTCACATCAGCTGCCCAACCCAGATGCGAATCCAGCCTATACCCCAAATACCGGACACTGACCGCTGAGTGGGCAATCGACCCCCGGCCCTAAGAGAGCCTCTAATATCGGACCCTCAGAAAAGACCATTAATTCCGTTGGAATTCCATTCAGATCGAAAGCAAGAGACCCTCTCAGCTAACAGACCAACCTCTCTACCAATAGCAACTTCTAGTGCCGACAGGAGCTGACCCACATCAGTGCCGGCAAGCTATACAGCAACATCAGCAGCATCAGCAACAATGTTGGAGTGAAGGCTCAGCTCCTTCAGCACTGTTAATGGCCACCGCAAAGAGAGTTGAACTCAGGCATCTTCCCTGAGGTAGCCCCTTGCTGTACACTTCGCATTAGACCAGAAACCGTTTACGTTAGTTGCAAACATCAAGTCTCCCAGGAGGGCGAGAACTGCTACCCCCAACTTGTCACTGACCCCCATATCCTGAAGCGCCGATCGGATTCAGGCAACATCCACAACATCATAGGCTGCCCTGATATCCAGAAGTACTGGAACAGCAATCTTCCAGTCCAACCAAGCCTCCCTAATCCATGTTTCCAAGTAGAGCATGGCATCTTGCACCCCTCTACGCCCGAATTGAGCAAAGTAAAAGCCACCGGATTCTTCTAATATCCTATTAAGTCTACCGGCCATGATTCTTTCATACACACAAAAGAAGGCCAAAAGATGTCTTTTCCTTTCTAAGAATAAACCGAGTCTGGGCAAAGGTCGCAGTAAAAGAGTCCCACCTTTTCTCCGACTGGAAGTGACGAAATCTCTGCCAGAATTTCTGGTGGTTACAAATAGCCTTCCTACACTCTTTGGTCCACCACATAGGATCAGCATTTCTCCTAGCCTCACCTGCCCCCTCCCTTTCAGACTTCCGCATCCGCATCCTACCAATCCACTTAGAAGCTCAGAGACCAAAGGTGCCCTCCGGAATTACCAGGCGAGCCGACTTAGCCCTCCATTCCTGCATTAAAACTTGCCATAACCCCAGGGCGCTCACAAAGGGTGCCTTTGAAAATTGACTCATGTAACTCAGGTTGCAAAGAAACACACTGTTGCATGTACTAATTGCGTAGGTCATGCGAGATGTCACGTCATAATCCCCTGATTTAGCTTAATCGTTGACGATTGCCTGTACATATCACATTCAAATTACGCTTCAGGCAGTAAACTAAACAACCGAACAAACCATGCTCGCTGAGCTTGGTTCCTGAGGGTAACTAGGGGGACAGGAGGCTAACACTGCAAACGAATCTACTATTGACCAATCAGAAACGAGATAGAAACAAGGAGAGAGCAGGCTATGTTAGGTGGATGAGTTTATGTTGCGTTTGGCACAGGGTGGAAGAAGATTCAGTGTATAATTCTATAAATAGGCATCAGAAAATTAGTGACTCAATCTTCAATGTAGCTTAACAGCAAGTACGTAAATAAACTCCTGCTTGCTGTACAAAATAATACTGCATTGTAGTTGATTGTTGTCACGTGAATGAGAGTCGATACAATGACGAATCGTTTTAATGACGATTTCTGGTTACAAATTATGCTAATTCGTGATGTGTAGAAGCAACGAGAGTTACTTTTGCTTGATCCAAGGGGGTTAATTTCAAAGGCGCCCAAACAGCAGCAGGGAAGTGATCGCTCCCACGCAGATCTTGCGAGATTCGAAAAGTAAAGGAGTGGGATATCCCAGACGTAAACAGGAAAGCGTCAAGTATGAATTCTTGGATCTCTTCCCCGTACCTCCTAACAAACGTCGTAGTGCCATCCTGCACCATTACTAAATCCTGTCTATCAAGGGAATCTGCCAGGATATGCCATATGCAGTTGCACCCGCGGCCACCCCAAGACCAATGATGAGCATTGAAGTCTCCACCCAGAACCAGAGGCTTAAGGTTAATCGAATTTGTTTACTTAAAACCAGAAGTTCCTAGCTTTGAAACTAGGGACTGCCTCTAGGCAGAACACTACTCAACCCACTGGGGATTAATGTAAGTATGTTAAGGACTGTAAGTTTCCTTCAGCTTAAGCTGGAAACCTTGGTAAATTTAGTCAAGATACTGAGTCAAGATACAGAGCAATCCCCATTAGTAGTTCAGCCGACGTGTTCTATAAATTTAGAGACCTTAACGTCTACAAAGGCATGGTATGATGGGAACAGATCTCAGATTTTACCTGCGGAGGAGGCAGCAATTTGAGCTTAGGGGCCACCTGACTCACACCGCCGTCAGCATGTTTGCAACGGCTGTACTGCAGACTAGACAGGCCCTACGTGGCTGGGCCCCTACATAGTACATACCTTGCCTACTTGTACATTACGCCGCTGGATACTAACTAGTAATTGTTATTGATCCTACCAAGAATTTACAGGGTTAGGGAGGAGAATATGTGACTGAGACCCTCCACTGAAACGTCTTAGATTCCTTTCTATTGGTTTCATCTAAATTTATAGAGGGTGCCATGAGTTTTATGTTGGAATTTCTACTCAGTTTTCAGCCTAAAACTAGACAAAACTTGCTTGTATGTAGTTTTCTTTAGATTTGGGCTGAAACATGTGCACAAATTACCAGATGGAACGCGTGGTGCCCTCTGAAAACTCGGATGGAACTAATAGGAATGAATGTAACACTTTTCAATAGGGACGTTTTAGAGTTACAAATTCTCTTCTCCAACCCTATATTTTCTAGATCCTACCTACAATTATTAGTTAACCAACCTATATGCCAACAATACTTTAGAGTTGTATATCAAACAACCATTAATCCTAATAATTACTCAATATTCTTGGAACATAACAACGAGTAATCCTAAAATTGTCAGACTTGGACTCAGATTGTGAATAACATATAAAGAATACTATCCTGTAACATGGAACACATAGTCTGACGCATCTATCGTAGTTGTCTGCAATTCTCCTGAAATTCGAAGTTCATATCCAGACCCTTTGACCTCCCTGTTGCTTCTATGTATTTTGGGTGATACTCCGTGATAGTTCAGCAGAACCCATAGGCATAGAGGTGCAGTGTAAGTGGGCCCATCATAATCAGTAGCGGATCCAGGATGACAATTTAGGAGGGGCGATTCAGACCAGCTAGGGATTGAAAACACAATTTTTCAATCATTATGCTCCATATTTCAGGGAGTGGGGTCCGGGGAAAACAGAGCAAGATTCACGTAATGATCTTCTTTCGTTGTTGTTTTTCTCTTTTACCCCCACCAGTTCCTGCTTTACACTAACAATTTTAGGCATAATAAATTCTCGTTATTCATAGAGGTATGTGCAAGTTGTTATTATGTTCTTCATATCGTGATTTAGTGTATTTGAGCATTTCTCCTGTCTTAAAAACTGAGGAAAACTTTTGAAACATTACGTCAAAGAACGAAAAGAATAAGTAATATACTAATCTTGTTTCCATGTAAGTATGCTTTTCTGTGGAATCGTAAAACTATAATTTATGTAGTCAGTGAAAACTATTTGTAACGTTTGTTTCGGTTTATTAATGGTTTTAGAAGGGCCGATAGCTCCCACCGCCCCCTTCTGGATCCCCACCTGCTCATAATTGTATATTCTAGATTGTAGTGCTATTTATGTACACCTTTATCTAGTGGCACCTTAAGCACTACTATTTACTGTAACCATGCTATTGTGGAATGTCTTTGTGCCGTCACCGAACCAAAGTATTAAAGCAAAATTGAATGTGACTGCACAATTCCAAAACCATAAGTGTACCCACTCTGTCCACGCTACCGCCGACAACTAAAATTTCAGAAGTTTCTGTGTGGCTCTTCACGACTACTGGCAAAACGTTCTTCAATCCTAGCACTCTTAGCACCAAAGGGTTGTAATACCTCATACCAACAGTTGTGTTGGCATTAAAAATTCCTCCAATCTCCCTCGTCAAATACCATAGTCCTCCAGGCTTGTAGAACTAATGACGGAGTACATCCCCGGTGCTGCACCACCAGAAGTGTCTGCAATGTTAAATAATAGTGGGTAAGTAGAAATGAATTCTACATTACTAATCTTAACCAATGGTGCCAAGTACTTTTGCGTTGGGTCAACTGTGCCACAGAAGATGTCAGTTAAAGTTAAATAAAATTAAATAAATTGAAATTGGAAGAAAAACATCCTTGTCACCATCGTTAGATAACCGAGCTGACGCCTTTCTGACGTGACAGAAGAAACAAAGGGAGGTCCACTCTGGACTACGTTTTGAGATTGTGCTGCCACAATAAATTGTGCTGGGCCCTTTTAATACCTTGAGTTGGTGACGTCACAAAGATGTCACAAGAGCACGTTACAGCAAAAGGTATCGCTTAAAGCGCCACCTAGATAAAGACAAACATAAGTAGCACAGTGTTCTGGAGTATACAATTATGCTTGGATTCATAGCGCATCCCAGATACACTACACATCCCTTCTCAGAAGGCCTGCCCCTTCTCGCACCCTGTCGAAAAAAAAACCTGCAGAAAAAGCTCACCCTGGAAGCAAGCAAAGAGAGAAAAAAATCACAAATCACAGATCAAATATTTAATAGGTCTGTTCAAGTTTGCCCCAATCCTTCTACCGGAAACTTGCATGCTCGAACGAACACCCTCCCCCATCCCCTCTCGCCCTCCCCCACTGCAGAAAAGACAAGCATAATAAAAGCAGGTCAGAGGAGGGAAGAGACTTTAAAAACACTGGAAAATGCTTCACCTGCTTCTCCCTCACCACACCTTGTAAAAAACAAATCCTGAAACAAACCTCACTCTGGAATCAGGCAGAGGGATCAAAAAGCACGAGTTACTGGAGGTCTGTTAAAAGGGACTGTTTTGAGCCACTTACCCTACTACTCAAAGCAATACGTGAGCTACATGAGAGGTTATAGAGGGCAGCCCCATCATCGTGACAAGTCAATTTTCAAAGGCACCAAAGTAGTGCCCTGTTCGACAGTTTGAATTATACAATAAAAATCTATGGCATGCATTTCTGGACAAACGGTTCAACCCATTGCTTGAAAAGCCTCACAGTACCTTCCCAAAGTACCGAACAGAACGAACCAAATGCACCACTGTTGGTGACAGTTCAGCTCATTCCCTACTATATTCGTGTTGATGTGGCTTGCTTACGTCAGCCGTCATCAGCGATGAATCTGTTTCCTGCACCTCACGCATGCTCAAAAGCTCCACCACTGGCAGACACCTCCCCGAGATGGTTTGCAATGTGGCATGACTCGCGCCTGGTCACATCCGTTAGCCTAGTCTGGTCCAATCAATTAGCAACATCTGGTCACGTTAAAGGTATGACGTAACGAGTGCTCTGTTGGGCTTGTTGATTTTGCTGAGCTGTGATTGCAATTTCGGAAGGTACTAAACGGCAGACGCAACGTTACTGCGCACGCGCGACATCAAGTTTGGAGCCAAACTGTCTCTAACAGTGGTGCGTTCTGTTCGCTCTGTTCGGTCGTTTAGGAAGGTACTGTCTGAGTGTGCTATAACAACGGCCTACGATTCTTGCTTTTTGCCCATCTGGAGCAGTGCCAGTATGAACCTATGGTGTCCTTAGTTTTGGTTCAGTCCGTAGACAGAGGGTATATGCCTTCCTGAGCAGAATGTACTCCTCAGACAATCCTATTGTGAAGGCAGTTGTGGACTTAAGTCTCTCTACTATCAGGGATACCCTATCCCTATGTGGGGATGCCTTCAATGGTGGCCATGAAAGTGGTTCCTGTGTTGTTCTTGTCTGTTTTTGTTGTACTTCGGTGTTTGATTGTATTTGTTTTATTTGTAATGATTCTAATTATGGACCCTTGCTGGTCTAAAATAAAGATAAGTTAAAGTTAAATCTGTTCCAACAGTGGAATAATTTTTCCAGCAGTGAAAAATAGGATAACTCATTACAGCAGCAAAGTATTTGTTCTACCAGTGGAATGGGGTATTCAGCAATGGAAATTAGGATAATCCATTGCAGATGTGTGGCATATCCTGCTAGGCAAACGGTGGTCATTAATTTAGTAGATGACAGGTCGGAATGTAGGGGCAGAAGGCTCCGGAGGGGAAGTCATCTTTTCAAATTGGAGGAACAAAGAGGAATGAAATAAATTCAACAGCATTTGGCAACGCAGGTAGGGCAGAAAAGCTACTCACAAAGTCACAAAAACATTAGACCAAAGTATCTGACATTGCAGTGCACTTTCTACCAGTTTGACCCAAACTTCAAAAAGACTGTGTGCTCGTCTCTTGCTGGCCGCACCCACACACGTTAATAACTTTGGCTTCATGCCGAATCACATGGGCTACACAAAAAAAGCTCATAGTTCGTTTCCACCACTTTATTTCGGGGCCAAAGTGTACGGATGTGGCCCAAATGTATCCTTAGCACTTAGATTAAATAGTCAATGTCATTTGTTATTAACGGTTTACATATCTGATTAACAGTTACATAGCTCATCTCAGTCCTTCACTCTTACTCTTACCATAGGTAGAGTCTGGTTCTCGTATCCCAGGGGAATGGTGCACCTTCTGTTATGGTGGAGTGGGAGAGTGGATTGTGATGACTCTTGGGCTTATGCCTTCGTATTTAGTGGGATCATCATCACAATCCATTCCACCAGGGAGAATAGGGATTCCAGCAGTGGGAAATACAGTAACCTATTTAAATCAATGGTTTTTTTTTAGCCAGTGGTTACAATAAAGCATCAGAATTGTCGAAGAACAGGGCTCAAGCAGGGCCATCCAGAGATACTGAAGCATATGCTCGCTTGTGGAACACTCCTTCGAAAACTGACCCAACTGCCTGGAGTAACTCAAAATCTCGCAACCGTGTGTATTAACTCCCTAGGAGTGAAGTGATCGTATTTACTAATGCATGATCAGGAGCACCAGTGTTGACTATTTTGAGTTACTCCATGATCCAAGAGAAACCTGAGTAACTCAATTGGAGTCAGTTGTCGAAGGCACCCTTGCACGACCAGAGGGGTAAGCAAGTGTGGCTTCTGTCCCAAGGCCAGTGCTGCAAGGGAACCGAGGCTCCTATGGCTCCTTTCTTTTTTTTGTGGGCCCTCTTAGGACGTAGTACAGTACCATGGACAGCAGGGCACCTCAGAGACTCCGCGTGTTCAACTGAAAAATCTGGCCACCACTGAATTTTTGCTGTTCTTTGCAGTTGGTGGCCTCGGTGTCCTTGCAGCACTAGCCTAGGGACAGAAGCCACACTTGCTTCCCCCTCTGGTCGTCCCTGCCTCTATGTGCAAGTGTTCCACGGGCGCGAAGTCCTGAAGCATATCGGTACCTTCCTAAACCACAGAACAGTGCGAACAGAACGCACTACTGTTAGAGACAGTTTGGCTCCAAACTTGACGTTGTGCGTGCGCAGTAACGTTGCGTCAGACGTTTAGTACCTTCCAAAACTGCAATCACAGCTCAGCAAAATCAACAAGCTCAACAGAGCATTCGTTACGTCATACCTTTATTTAACGTAACCAGACGTTGCTAATTGATTGGACTAGGCTAGGCTAACGGATGTGACCGGGCGCGAGCAATGCCAAATTGCAAAACATCTCGGGGAGGTGGTTGCCAGTGGTGGAGCTTTTGAGCATGCGCCAGGTAACAGTTTTGCCGGAAACGGACTAATCGCTGACGATGGTTGACGTAAGTAAGCCATATCAACGCGGCTATAGCAGGGAATGAGCTGAACTGTCACTAATAGTGGTGCGTTTGGTTCGTTCTGTTCGGGGCTATAGGAAGGTACTGTATGTTTGCTTCAAGCCAAGGCCGACTGGGATACAAATCGCATGTTTCTTCACGTGAGTCAACGCCAGTTGACGCGCGTGCAGGAACGTTGACGGCTTTCAGCGTTGGTTTGGTAAAATACGATTTTGGCGATGTTGAATCAGCCGCCGTGAATCTAGGAAACGAATCCCCACAGTTGAATTTTTCAGACGACCTTGTGACATGGGACGGTATTTGAAGCGATAGCTGCAAATAAATGAATCTGATTTGGCTTTCCGTTCTGTTTAAGCCATATTATCAACACGGCCACTCTCGCGTTTGCTTTGTTAGTGCTGGTACGACGACGTAACCGGACCCCAGTTGATCGTGGCCATTTCTTTCTGAATGATTCACCGAGGCCTGCCGAGACTGAGACTCAGCTGAGACCTCGTCTGAGACTGATCACGCGACGTCTAAGGAACCAAAAATTTTTAATAAACATTCACATTTTAAATTTCTATAGCGGTTTCGTAATTTATGTTGTTAAATAATTGTACGTAGTGAAAAAGATTTTTCTTTTATAAATCCAATTTTTGGGAAACGGCTACGAATTTTGACTGCTAACGATTTAGAGGCTGAATGCAGTTGCGGTGTCGCCAGCCATATTGGATAGCGGAGAGAAAGAGTGGTTGTGGAGCTGCTTTTATAATATTTGGAAGAAAGCGAGCTCCTCGGGAGTTTACTCGGTAAAATGGCTGGTTTGCCGAGGAGAATAATTAAGGTAAAACCAATCTGCCCCGATGGTAAACATTTACGTTAATCGGTGGATATTAGAAATACGATTTCGGTGGGGGGGTTTCCCTGAAGAAGATTGGACAAGCCATCCCTGTCTGTCCACTTAGGCCTAACGTTGGAAGTGGTTTCTTCTTTTCATGCCGGCTGGTTGGGAAAAAAATTATTTCCCAACCGTCCAAATTGTTTTATATCGCAAAATAAGGAATCGTGTGTATTTTATAAATGTGTGGCGGATCAATTACGGAGCTGGGTTCATTCAAAGTCTGAACCAATGGTAGTCGATTTTTACGGTATTTGATCCGATTTTGAGGATTCACGGCGAAAGAGTGATTTTGATTGACGTCTGGTTGGTAGGTGGTGATCGTTCCAGTAATTTGGTGGTGGTTTTCTTGGTTTTTTTCCAGGAAACCCAGCGTCTGATGGCAGAACCTGTTCCCGGAATTAGCGCTGTACCAGACGAACAAAATGCTAGGTATTTTCACGTTGTCGTCGCTGGACCGGAAGGGGTAAGTTGGCAAAGAAAATTTGAAATTTTTTGTTTGTTTGCAGGTGGCCTAAGTAAACAGTAATTGCAGGCCAGTGTTTTGTAGTTATGTCTGCACGTAACTGCGAGTGTACACAGCAGTACAAAATTTCATAATTTCAGTTTGGCTTGAGACAAGAATCCATACTCCTCTACCACCAGCTGCTTCTGCTGTGCAACTTTTTCCGATACCATCTTTAGGGCAAAGACTTTATTTGGCCTTTGCAAATTATTGAAATTGCACTCTTTTGGCTTCTAGCAACCGTTTACTTATTCCCACGTTAGCGTAGTCTCCTTTACGCCAGTTGTGGTGCATCGCCTTATGTAGATGCGTTGCACGTTCGGGAAGCACCCCTGTTATTCTCATGTTCCCAGCTTTGGAGCCACTTCCACAGCGGCTCCAAGCGTGTCCGCCATCGACCTGTATACGTGGATGGTTGTGCTATCTCCATTGGTGTAAGGGGTAAATTAAGGATGCCGTTCACGAAAATGATGTCAGTTATTTTTCCAAATTACGAGCCGCGCTCGCTGCGGCTCACTACATAACATCAGAAAACTCAACCAAAAACTTAGCCGTCTAACCTTCACACGCCAGAATCTAGATAGGCCGGCCATCTTGCTTGCAGCTTCTGCGGTAGTGGACCCCCAGCGTTTGCTACTGTAACGTGAGAAAAATTTATGCAAGTGGGCGACTCCCATGCAACTGTCCTACAGTCGGTCGCGACACGATATCGCCAATGGTGCAAAGGAAGAAACCATTTCCACAGTAGCTCCAAGCTCGTCCACCATCGATCTGTATATGTGGAAGGTTGTACTATCGCCATTGGTGTAAAAGGTAAATCAAGGTCGCCGTTCACGAAAACGTCAGTTTTTTTCCAAATTACGAGCCTCACTCGCCCTGTCGTGCTCGCTGCGGCTAACTACATAAAATCAGAAAACGCAACCAAAAACTTAGCCGTCTAACCTTCACGCGCCAGAATCTAGATAGGTCCGCCATCATGCTCGGAGCTTCTGCGGAAGTGGACCCCAAAGGAATATCCAGAAAGTGTGCTGCGACCTGTGTGGAAGACCGTCCCAAGAGGAGTATCTGAATTCGGCATTTGATGCTGTTTTAGTGTGCCATGGAGTAGGGATGGGTCGGTTTCATTTTTTTGACTTCGGTTCCCGTTTTCATGCCCACAAAACCGCGGTTTCGTTATCGGTTTTTCCCATCCTCCACCCAAACCACATTTCGAGTTTTCTTGTAACAGTAGTTTTACTAGCTTCTAACCCGCTCCTGCTTTCACTTCCAGTAGCGTGATAGACCATGGGTCTAGCTGTGGTACCATTTTCTTTTTAAATGATGAGGAGCTTTGCTGTGAGATAGAGGTAAAAAATGAAAATTATTAAAAAATTCAAAACAACAAATCAATGTTTGATTTTTCGAACACCGTACGAAAAACCGACTCAAAATTCGAATCGGTTTCGGTTTTCAGTAAAAACCGAAAATTCGGTTTCGATGATTGACCCATCACTACCATGGAGGTAGTGATGGCCCAAACTAGCTTCCACAGCCGAGACATTGCTGCGGCATTATAACAAAACCATTTCCCGGGCAGCTGCATAGCTACCCTAGCTGGTGAAATTCTGGCCAACGCAGTTTAGGCTACTTTACCTTCCAACTTGACAAAACACAACACTAAAACAATGGCATTCCTTAGCAGCCGAAGCAACACGTCCACCATTAAGGAATCTAGTTCTGGCCATTGCTTAATAAGCTAGGGTTGCCTAAAACAGCATAAGTATCCTGAATTGTATAATAGTCGTATGTCAAAATCTGTCAATATTTAGCGAAATTATCGTTGTGTCCGCATATAAGCCCCAGGTTGCTTTTTTGGACAAAAATGTATTGAAAAAATGCGGCTTATATGCGAGTCTATACGGTACATGACAGGTAGGCTACGTGAAGTTTTTCTACCGTAAGTCAAGTGAAATTGTCAAATTCGCTTGGAAACTGAACCTATCAGCGAGTAAATTAAACAAATATTACGTGTTAGCGTTTTTAGTTACTTTTATTTTCAGTGAAAAGGCCTTGTTACTCCTTTAGGATTGACCCCATCTGTTTTTAGTTGGCTACTGGCTTATATGCGGACACTACGATATTTTCGCTAAATACAGGGTGATCCACACAAATTTTCCTAATTCAAATCCGCTCGGAAAAAGTATAAAATAGGATCATGTTTTCTGGCTAGAACTGCGATTCTGAATCAAATGATGTGGTCCCCAAATTACACTTTTTCCGCCCGTACGTAAAAAAAAAAAAATCCGTAGTTAGCACCTTTCAGAACCTGGAGAGGAGAGCTATCAATTCTTATGAGACAGGACGAGTTTTTAAAGTTGAAAGTGACCTCTTAACATTCGACTCTGGTAACCATTACGTGGCGGACCAAGTACAGTACGCAGAAATCAGTGTGGACGTCCCCCTCCTCCTCACCCAACTCCTGCCCACATTTAAAGTGTTTGAAGTTTTATGTTCGACTTGAGAATATCGTTGTAACGTGTTGGGTCAGAAGAAAGATATCGCCAGGAATAGACTCTCAATAACCTATATTTCTCAAACCACATTGTTCATACATCTGCAGGTATATCATTTGCATACCAGCACTTGATATCTACATGCTGTTGGATTTGCGACCTAGACATTGTTGCTTTATTCCAAGCTAAAAAAAAAAA
>JAHWFP010072651.1:0-13938 GCA_023313725.1 Lithobius niger | reverse complement strand
CTTTGTAGGTACATCGAAATGTCTTTATCGTAGTTATGGTGACAACCAAATTTTAAAAAAAAACACGAATAAAAAGGGGCCAAGTCATTTCAGTATTAGTATGTGAGGAGGGGGGACGTTGGAATGCAAACTAAATTCCACAGGTAGAATGAAGAGTCGGGGGGGGGGGAGTAAGTCAAGACCCACAGAAAAAGGGTGACGTCATTTATTTTAGTGATGTTGTAAAATATATTCACCCATACGAAGCAAGCAGTCTGCATTAAAGACTGGCCTTGTGAGGATACACAATACACTAGTCTGAGAAAGAAAGAAAAGACAACTGCCCTGACTGGGACTTGAAACCAGGACTTTCTGTTTGCTAGACGGGCGCTCTACTGCGCTACCGGGACGGGTACTGGCTACAGGCTCCAGCCGAGCTAAGTAGCTGTTCAATCTTTCTCAGTTGTGATCTAGAGGTCACAAACATACATACAAGGAGGGAAAGCAACATTGCTTCTTGGCCTCCACACTAGAAATAATGCAAGTAGTAAATAAATAAAGATATCACAAGGTAAAGGGTAAACGAAGCTAGCAGTCTGCATTAAAGACTGTCCTTGTGAAGATACACAATACACTAGTCTGAGAAAGAAAAAAAGACAACTGCCCCGCCCCCGACTGGGCCTATACAGTCATACAGTCAGCGGGAAGTCCTGTGTTCGAGTCCCATTCGGGGCAGTTGTCTTTTCTTTCCTTCTCAGACTAGTGTATTGTGTATCCTCACAAGGACAGTCTTTAATGCAGACTGCTTGCTTCGTTTACCCTTTATCTCATGATTTCTTCTTTAAATTCACCCATCTTTAGACGGGATGTAAGCTAGTATTTTTTTATTGGGGTGGGGGGGGGGAGGTTCAAACTCAATTTTTCTCCATCTTCATTTAACATATAAAGTTAAAAACTACAAAGTTAAGAAATACAAAGTTAAAAAAAAAGCGTCCTATCATAATAAATATACTGGTTTTCCACATATTACGTGGAGGGAAGACGGAAGGGCAGGGAGCCACTGATACCGTTCCCAAAACAGGGGAGAGGGGGGGGGGGCTGCTGGTGACAGAGTTTAATGCACGGGGGCCAGGGGACGCTTAAGAAACACATTCAACTGTTCCAAAGCTGCGAAAACCAGAAACAGTTGGGGCATTCACTGTCTCTGCCCCAAGTGCATAATTTCACGTGCTTTTACCTCCATGTTGAAGTAATAATGCAAGCCTATTTCAGCAACTTTGATTCGGCCGAGTAATCGTGATCTTCGGAGCTCCATCATAATTTCTAGTTATACTTTTTTTAATAAATGGTCATCACGTAAAAATTAAACTACTCGTAATGTAAAATGGTAAACTTAAAAGATAAATTCGACCTGTTTTTGCTGCACCCTCACGTTTCGCCATCTTCCTGTCGCATTAATCTTCATTAAAATATCCTAACAGTTCGTGTGTTCATTTTTCCCCTTTTTTCTTTTTTCTTTTTTTTCTTTTTCTTAAAGTTGCGCGGAAGCAGAAACGAAAATGGAGTAAATTTTCTCTCTCTCTTCCTGTTTGTTTTTACGCGACTTAAAGTCGCCCGAGATATAATTCGTGTTGCGTCCTCATTACCGACTTACCAATCCGGTGGCTTGCTAGGCGTGTGACGTATCCGTCGCTGCAGCCAATCCTGCGACGCGATGACGATTAATAATGAGATTAACAACATGGAGGAAATTATAATTCCTAACGGGACAAGAGTGCACGGTTACAAAATATGAATGGACCGAACAGTGAGTCATGTGATTCGTGCGCATATTAAATCACATGCAAGGCTGTTCAAAAAAAAAATTAAACAAAAAAACGTAATGTCGAAGTTGATGACCTCAAAATATTGTAGATAATAAATAAATGCGTTGACATTATCAGGAAAATCATTTCCCAGTCCACACGCGGTGTATATTGATCGAAAACGTGCTGGTCCCCTCTCGGGTAGGTAACTCTACTCAAAGCAGCTTAGGTAGATTTAAAAGGGTACTCACCCTCGCCCAGTTCAGTGGTGACGCTAAGGGGAGGGGTGGGGGGAGGGGTGGGGGCAGAGGCGGACTGGGCAATGCTATTGGAAAGCAGCTGAAGCAGATTTAAAAGGACACCTTCACCCGATTTTTACGGTATCCCATGGACAAATTTCAGTGGTAACGCTAAGGGGAGGGGGAGAGGTGGGGGGGGGGGGGAAAGCAGTGGCGGACTGGCAAAAGTATGTAATGCTATTGGAAAGCACTTGAAATAAATTTAAAAGGGATTATCCTCACCCAATTTTTACGGTATCCCTGGACAAAGTTCAGTGGGAAATCAGTTGGGATGCGATGCACTCAGCAGGAGCTGGTTCATTCTTGGCACCGGGGAGGGGGGGGGGGGGTAATATGCAGGTACCGCAGCTGGGAACCAGCTAGACTGTCGTTACGCCATTTATCATAATCTCACTACCACCGATCGTAGCCATCCACATTACGTAACCTCCACAGTATTGTCCCAGCAGTTTTTGGTGCATCGGTCGGGAAACGAACCGCGTGGCAGACGTGCATTCCATCACTGAACAACGGAGCTGTGATACACAATAGAGATGAAAGCAAAGCAGGACAAGGGGAAGGGAAAAAGGAACAACGACAACACCGAAAATGTTGTAGCGAGGAAAAATATAAAGTCCGGATTCTGGCCACGATGTCGTCGGGGGTCCAGTGTGGACGGAGTATGGCGTTTGATATCACAACTTCAACCGGTCGAAAGGCTTGGCAGTAATCCGTTAACACGTTTTTGTGTTTAGGTCGATATACATCTACTGAGATGCATGGAAGTATCAATGAAAACGTAACGGTGAGTCAAAACGCTCGCGCGCACAAACCCGTGATCCCCCCCCCCCCCCAAGAAAAAAAATTGAAGGTCTTTAAAGCAACGCTTACAGCGTGCATCCCCAAACAGTCCGGTTTTTTTAATAACCACTATTATAATCACTGGAACTCGCGCTTACTGTCGTTATTGTTAACATTTCTAACAAGTTATAAGTTATTATTATAAGTTATTATTTGTACCACTAGGTTGTCCAGAGCGATCTGAGAAGCTTTTCAGTTTTTGCTATCCCAGTCTACTTTCGGTAATGGCCAGGGATTTTTGTCTCGATGCTAAAACCCTTCTCATGTCGCTCTGGACAACCTAGGAGCACAAATAATGATTTCGAACGTGAGACAAGTTAACAATAAAAATGTACAGCACGAGTTCCATTGATGATAATAGCGCGTAAGCGTAAAAGCTCAGTTGTTCTATTGTTCTCAATTGTTCAATTACGCTTCTGGCTGGTTTCACCCCTTTCGAATGTTTCCATGCCATGCGACGCGCGCGCGCGCGCGAGGGACGACGGGTCGACGAGCCCCTGTGTCCTCAAAGGTTCAAGTTACAGTAAGTTCCAATTAAGCTCAGGCCTACTGTTTTTACCCTATAAGTCAAGTCGTAATAGCACACCCTCACGTTACGCTATCACAGTCACCCCACAGACCATGACGCAACCAAGTCGTCCTCACACCCAACAAAGCCCTCTCCTCGCATTATTTACTACTTCCCTACAATCATTTGAGACGCATAGCCTACAAGACTTCCCCGTAGCGCCGTTAGGGCCACTCATGCCGGTCGGCAGAGCGTGGAAATATTATAATAACACGATCGGTGGTGCGGAGTGCAAATTACCAGTTTCCGCCCATATGTTATATTATGCACGTGCATCATAATATCTTGACGTTTCCATGACAACGTTGCCTTCGTAATCATTGCCGAGTTACTGTCTCCGCAACTTGGGTTGGTATAATTTCCATATAAAGTTGGACGTTACCCGGTCAAAAACAGGTCATCATCGTCATTTTTTTTTGTCTGTCTCCCCTCGATTCCTACCCCCACACACCCAACTTCTGCCCAAATCCCATCTCCCTCCATCATCTGTATATTACTTGTTCTTTTTCTTCTTCTTCTTCTTGTTTGCTCTATAAGCTCTGTACCCCAAGTGGGTGTGGGTTAAATAGTTGAATAACCCTTATATGTCTGCCATTTCAGCCTACGCGTGGTGCAAAGGGTGGGGGGAGGGTGGGGGAAGGGTAGACCCGTCTTTATGAATGGAGAGAGATTTTCTACTCGCATAACGTGTTTGTTGTTTACTCGTTGATGTGCCATGTAGGCTTAAATGGAAAGGCGAGAGAGCGTTCGTCCTGTAAAATCATTTACGAAAGCCCGCGATCGCAAGAGGAAGGAGGCTGCAAGTTGGACATGTGGGCGCACTAGGTGGAGATTCACGAAATAAAATTACAAATTGAGTTTCCGATGTATCTGTTTTAGGGCACGTTTAGGCAGCGACTAGCCTTCGCATTCTCGCAGCTAGAACTTAATCCCGATGGTAAAGGTGGTATTGCCGTGGTAACAAATCTAAATGGATTAGCTAAATCTGACATCGTTTGAGTAAATACTTTCAGTCTTATAACCCGTGCTAATAATATAAAGAATTCCTCATGACGAAACAATTTTCCCAAACGCTTCTGAACTCAACGTTATTTGCTGTTTTCGTTGCGAGGCGGCAGACATAAAACCGCCAACATGTTGGAATTTGAGGTGATTTCTAGCTTCTAGCTGAGAGAATGCAAAAGCGAGTGGTTGCGTAAACGTGCCCTTACAGTTTTTTTTGCAGTGTTTTCTTACGTCAGTGTTTTCTTACTTTCTTGTCTCACAACTCGACAAAAAAATGAATATGAATCGTTATGCAATGTGAATACCGTGATGAACCTTGCGTTTGAGCAAACGACAGTCAAGGTTTCGCCATCAAGTTTTCGCCATAGAAAGTAGTGATATCAGAGCCAAAATGGCTGCCGCCAAGTTTTCAGTCCCAACCTGACACATCGGTGATTGTCAGTTAAGCTTGAGTGGTCACGGTTCGGACCACAAACTTGGTGGCAGCCATTTTGGCTCAGATATCGCCACTTTCTACGACGAAAACTTGATGAGTCCCTTTACCCTTAACGGGGTTTTTGCATGATAATCAAACCGCAGTCAGTGCCTTTGAACGCCATTTTTCAAGTGAAAACAAAACTCTAGTGAAAACACTAAAACAAGTGTTTCAAAATAAACTTATTTTAGACAAACGTTTCAGACGTTTTAGACGGAAAAGCATAATAAAAGTGTCGTTATAGCATTTGGCTGGTCTTTCCAAACACTAGCTTAAAACAACATGTAGCGTCGGGGAAGTGTTTAAAACAAAACCGTAATGTTTTTTTTTTATTTTGAAACATCATTTCGAGCCTGCGTACTTTTGCGTAACTATTTCACGTGTTATTTATGCCCAGTGCTCTTCGAAAGAGCATTAAAAACAGAAGATAGCCAACACAAGAATTAGCTAAAGCAAAACGGTCTTCATTTCATTTTTTTTTTCAGTGAGGTTTTTTCAGTTCATCTTTTTTTTTTTTAATCTTCCGTTGGCATTGAGTGAGTATAGCACGTAAGTAAAAGTAAAATAGTCGAATTAACGTCCTTTTCAACTGTTAAGGTTTTCTCGGACCCGAGAGTATCAATTTTGCTAGGAAATTACAATGTTACCAGTAACAGGAACACCAGTCAAACCTCCTGAAAGATTCACTGTGCTCAACAAAACACGGGAGTAGAACCAGTTAGGCTTAAATCTATCCTATTATGATTCTTTCTAAAAAAGAAAAAAAAAAAAAAACCTTTTCAAAATGGCGTGAAACCTGCTGTGTGTGCTCGATTCAGACCACTTTTTTATTCACAAAGCTTGACGTAGTAGGCTGTGTCTCATCCAGTAAAAATGGTTTATTTTAAAGCATTATTAGCATTACCAAGAATTTACGGGGTTGGGGAGGAGAATTTGTACCCTATTGAAACGTGTTATATTCATTCCTATTAGTTCCATCCGAGTTTTCAGAGGGCGCCACGTGTTCAATCTGGTAATTTTTGCTCATTTTTCAGCCCAAATCTAAAGTAAACTAAATTACAACTAAGCTAAACCAAAAAATAATTAAACACAAGCTAGTTTCGTTTAGTTTAGTTTAATTTTAGTCTGAAAACTGAGTAGAAATTCCCACATAAAACTCATGACGCCCTCTATGAACTTAGACGGAACTAATAGGAATGAATCTAAGACGTCTCAGTACTAGGAATGAATCCAAGACGTCTCAGTAATAGAAATGAATCTAAGACGTCTCAGTAATAGGAATGAATCGAAGATGTCTCGGCACTGTAAAAAAAAATTATATGAATGCTCAATGTATTTGTGTAGCTAAACTCGTATTTTACGAATGACTTCGCTAATGGAAGCAGACAGAAACGTTACACTTCAATGTTGTGTGACATTACATAAAATGACTTGAAATGACAGAACAACAGCGATCCTAGCGGGAAATATTGTAACTACAGAGAAATAGCACGTAAAATGCGTGCAACGTTACACATAATAATGGAAAATAAAGCGACAGCAGTGTTCATAGCGGAAAATGTTCTTATTACAACGACATAGCACAAGAAAGATGTGTAACATTACGAATATTGGTGTTAAATATGATGATAGCAATTCGAGCGAATAATATTTTCACTATACACGGCTAATTTGTGTAATTTCATACTACAACAAAATGTTTTTAATTAAAGCAATTTTGTTGACGCCTTTCACATGTATTTCTGATGTCATTGCACACATGGGCGTTTCCAAGACGAATTACTGGGGGAGGGGAAGCAAAAATATCAAAAATATCAGTAAGACGTCTAAGAGGGTGTCAGTCACAAATTCTCCTCCCCAACCCTTCGCTTCGCTCACTCTGTTGGCGTTGATCCATGCTTCACATAATTCCGCTGAAGCATGGATCAACAAAGCACCACAAAACCGATGTACTGATTATTTCGACGCAAACTAAGCGTAATTCTTGCTCACAGTTCGTTCATCACATTCCGCAGTACGCCTACATTTCATCTACATCCTTCGAAGCATGCTATTTGTTTGTCTGTACGTTTGTACGCCTACTCCTCCGGAAGTAAGGACCCCTACGAAAAGTGAGAATAGCGCTAAATGAAGGATTGAGGGAGTAAAGCGAGACACGCACAAAGGTTTAGTTTAGGTGGAAGCAGCTCGCTTTGCTCATTCAATCCACGCACCTCCGTGCCTTAGACGCACGAATGCCTTTGACAACCTTTTAAAACGTATAGGTCTGCTTCTTCCGTGCATCCAGTCAGTTCAGTTGAAACAAAACCAGTTTTAAGATGTATATGGAGGATGATGCAAAATATGTCGTCCTTTTGAGTTTTTTTTTGGCGACCAAATTTCTTTCTAATTTTGCCTGAATAGTAACTTTACTAGATCGAACTTTTATGTCAAGAGCAGATTTGAGATCCGTTTTTCGCGTATTTCAGGTTTAAAAATTTTTGGGTTTTCACCGGCAAAAACAGCTTTTTGCCGGGGCAGTGGCAAAACATGGATTTTACCGGTTTTTGCAGTTATTACCGGCTAAAATTGGCAAAAAACAACAAGCTGCTTCAAACGCTTAATTTCACAGTAAAAGATATTATTCTAACAATATCTCTGCACATTTTCGAATGTTAGTTGCATAAATGTGCATAGATATTGTGAGAAGAATACCTTTTACTGTGAAAAGCTTACAAAAGGTAAAGAAGTAGTGAATATGAATTTTCAAAATAAACGATGCGAGGGGAGTTTTTTTAATTTTGCCAATATTTGACTATTGCAGGACATACTTTTTTCTTTTATTAGACTTCGAGTAGATTTTTGCCATATTTTTGGCAAAGAGGGAAAAACATGGCAAAAACCAGTTTTTGCCGAGACGGTAGAAATCATGGTAAAAACCGGTTTTAACCACTTGGTGGCAAAACCTGCCAACCCTAAAAAAAATTCTTACAGCAATGAAAATAGGCCTATCTGAAGCGTAATTAATTATTATTTTTTCCTTTGGTTCTACTGTGATCATTGTACGTGCCTCAGTTTAAGAGGAGTAGTCGCGTGTTAATAATGTACATTTTTTGTAAAAAATTTCGTTTGTTTACGTTGCATCAAAAACACAATGTGAAGTAGTTTGAAGTTTTCTACTTGACTTTAGTGAGTTGAAGAAAACTCCCAAGTCCTTCCCCCCCCCCCAACCGCCCATGTCCCCATTTATCCCTTTCTCGTGTCATTCCCCTCTCTTCTGAATTTTTATTTAGCCTTGCCAATTTTTTGTGTAATTTTTTTTTGTGTGCCTTTCCTCTCTTCTGAATGGGTGGGCTAAACGGAGGTTGAATAACCCGTAGGTCTACCCACACGGAGTGTATTTATGAATACGTGTTACACACAAGAGGGGAGCCTGGAAGGAGGGGTGGGGGTGAAGAGGTACAGAAAACACCCTTCCCACCAAAGTGTCAGACATGACTATAAATAAACGAACCAGACGCGAACCGAACGTTTAAGAGCTTCTCCACCCAAAATTTATGTCAAAGGCAACAAGCCTATTAATTTTAATTCCCGAGACATCCAAAAACAAATAAAACAGACCTTTATTGCGTTTTAAAATAAGCGGCTGTCAGTAAGTAGGCCTAAGCGAAATGAAGCTTACATACCTCTTGTTTGTTTTTACATTTTGTGTCGCCTGCATCATTTCTACCATTAATGGTTAACGCTAGTAGTCTATTACTAGAATAACACCATAATTAGCCTCTATAAACGCTTCTAAAGACAACAGTTAAAAAAAATAGTGAAGCTTACAGCATTTTACGCAATTTAAGCAAAGAAAAGTTAGTAGGACGTGAGGAGTTCCGTAGAAATTAGTAGTGTTGGATAGTATTAATAGTATATTAGAAAGTTAACTATAGATATCGCATCGTACCTCTTCCAAGCGTACGCAAGGCCCTGGTGGCAGTTGCGGCTACTAATACCTATCATATTGCTTTTCCTCCGTGCCGGTTCGCACGCAAAGCATTAGCAGAGGTATTAGTAGCCGCAACTACCGCAAGGGCCTTGCGTACGATTGGAAGAGGTAAGTTGCGATATCTAGTTAAATTTTGCTAATCTACTGTATGGTTTTAAGTCTGTGTGTTTAGCGTATGACGGATTAAGGCCGCCCACACACTGGGCGACCACGTACGTTTTTCATTGATAATTATCGATCACGTGGTGAAAAATGAACACGGAGCAAATATGGTCGCCTGCACGCCGCTCGAGATCCCAGTGGCCGCCGCGACTGGCTGGCCGCCGTGGCCAAGTGCGCGTTGCTATACGTATACCATAAGCATTCCCGTTGGGCACGCTAACCTGGCGGCGCGGCTTAGCTGCTGTGTGCGCGGGGGCCCTAAAGCGCCCAACTTGGCGAAGTTTTACACTACAAAAAAATCCACTTAATAAGGAACGTTTTAAGGGGCCTTGGTACTGGAATGAATTTGGATTTTGTGCGTCTGTTAGTGTGAGTATGTGTTTTTCTGTTTGGGAAACGATAAACATGGACGTGCAGACCAGAGATGGAAGTGGGTCACTTTTTCCTACCCACGACCCACTTGACCCACCCGATGATGAGTAAATTGTGACCCACCGTGCCCCATCCCACTCTATAACAAAAAAAAAAACAGTTTGCAAATGCGTTCACTAAGGGTTTTTTAAGCCTTCTGGGGAAAAAATAAGAGTACTAGTAAGACTACACTGAAGTGTCAAATAACGTACTAAACAATTACCGTGGGTCGGTGGGTGAATGGTTTTGACCCACTTGACCCACGATAAAAAATGTGACCCATTTGACCCACTGACCCATGGGTCAGTTCCATCTCTGTGCAGACAGGAGGTGGACCTAGCCCCTGCCCTCAAGGCAAAGCGCCCTTATTGTGGAGCGCAGTTATAAAATGGCCCGAAAAAGGCAAAACAAGCGGCTACAGCGACTACCTAGTCGCATCCGGTCTTTTGTACAGTTCTGCCACTACCAATAGTGAGACACACTTCTCTATCACGCATTGCAACAGCTATCTCTATTATATAATCTAAGAGCAGTAACCATCAGAATTGCCCGTTAAAAATGTGTTAGCTTTTAAGCTTATTTTAAATTTTAGGCGTAATTGTCAGCGTTTAGGCCTAATTTACTACTTTAATTCGTAAGTAGCAACTAATGGAGATTTGAATTGTATACAGTAAGCCTATTCATTTTTGCAACACTGTATGCCTCCGGGCACACAGTTACATTGTTACAACGTAATGCGCAACGCAGCCTATATTATAGATCAGTGGTAGTAGGGAAGGGACAGGAGAAACGCTGTTGAGAAAAGCCATCAGTGACTCGTAGCAACTTGACGTTGCCATGGTAACGTGATTTTAGACCTAATTTCCATTTTTAGGCTTATTTTTTTAAAGGCAGTTTTAGTTTCGTAAGTAGCGGATAAGCCTAATGGAAAATTTGGTTCGACCGTAAGTTTATTCATTCATGCAGCAGTGCGACAAGACTCTTTTAAACGAAGCTAAAATGTTTTTGTTTTTACGGCTGCGTTAACACAAATCTTTAGGATTTCAATTCGACGATGAAACGTTATTATTTAATTTAGTTACGTCGAAGAAGTCTGTTAGCTATAAGGAGGAACGATGTTTTAATTTGCCATGTTATTTAACTAATTTTTGACACTGAATGTAACGTTGTAAACAGTGGTCGTCTCTATCTGGTACGTTGCCAAGTTGGAAAAAAGCGACGGACGGACGGACAAAGTCGTTGCAATAGTCTTCTCGTCCGGTACGGCTGTACAGAAGACTAAAAAGGGACAATAACTGCTAAGAAAGTGGTTTAAAGTCACAAAAAGGTGGCAATGAGGGGGATGAAAAGAGGTTAACGACCAAAAAAAATAATAAATACGATAACTAACGTTCACAATTTTGTTCTGATCTGATTGAAATTTACTGAGGAGGGTTAGTTCCACTGCAGGGCCGTCCCAATTCGTTGAAACCTTTTCTCTCGCTGTCATGTCCGGTGAGCATGTCGTTAGGTGAATCGGTTTGGTTTCGCCGTGGGCGACACCTTGCCAATTACGGGTCAGAGGTCGGGCAGGGATTTATTAGTTGAGCCATACATAAAAAACGAAACAAAGCTTTAAATCAAACCAAAATTACACAACAGGAAACGCCAAACGAGTATAGTCGAGAGTAAATTTAACACACGAGATGATAGTACATCACCATCGAGAAGTGAAGTAGGATAATGCGTACTAATTTTACGTGTGGACAGTATAATTACGATTATTTCGGCGCTTTAGCTAAAGTCCATTACTCTTATTATGGTCTCGTCTGCCATTTTGTGCGAGAACGAAAAGCAATTAAATTTACCTAAAATCGTTAAAGGTTTTCAATTTAAAGACTGGATTGGTCTTTGCAGTTAATTTTACTACCGTTTGAAATATTGGCTGTACCCATCCCCCTCTCAGCTTTTGCCTAAACCTATACCTACGTGACCTTAATGTTATTTTTCCGGGGAAAGCAAACTTAAGAGGTTGGCCACAGAAATTCGACGCCTCATCCATTTAGCTTCCGTTTCTGCAACCAGTGGCGCTGCGAGCACACCGTAAAAAGCATTATTGTAGCTAGGGCTCTACTACAGTGCCAGCCGGATTTTAGGTGAAAAATACCATACGCCACTAGGCTGGACAATATGGTCGCTAAAATTGTCACTGATACCATGGTTTTTTGACGCTGATCGAAAAACTACGCTGATAGTACGATTTGTTCTTTTACCGCTTTCTGTCAGCCGAGGGCGGCACTTGCAGTACAAAAAATTCCATCGTTTCTTCCATCGCAACACTTTTTGGATACACGAACGTTTTTTTTCCCCCAAGAGCAGAGAAATAGCTTAAATGTGACAGAGTGACAGCTTTAAAAACTATTTAAAATACTTTTTATAGGTAGATGATAAAAATGTGTCACGCAAGTCAACGTAAAAATAAAAATTATTTCGAAAACGGCCAGTAGATATCGCGACTCGCTAATCAAAGATGCGATTAGCTTGGCCAATTTTCGAACAGACCTCGAAGAAATGGGCCAGTCGTGGCGGCCATTTTGTCTACCCGCCTATTATTGTTGTAGGTCGGGCCGGAGAGTTTAACGGCCATGCTCTAGCATACGGATTGTACTGCTAAAGGTAACAACTAAACTGAACCTAAATCTGGCACGTGAAATGCGAATTTTAAAACTAAAACATTGCATCACTGCTAATTTATTAAAGTTGACAAAAATGGCTTGACCCTTACACAAAACTTTTAAAATATCTCTTAAGTCTACCTAGGTGCTCAGCAGTTCTTAATACACCCACAGCTTACCATACAGCTTTTAAAATTGTGCTTATTATACAGCTTAGTCTATCCCATGTGAGCATCCTGTATAAGATCTTGTAAGATCCTTTAAGTTCTTACAGGGGTCCTGCAAGATCTTTGTACAAGATCCTGTAGGATCCTGTAGGTTCTTATCAGGATCATACAGGATCCTGCATAAGATTAGGTGAAAGATCCTATAGGATCTTGGCACAAGATCCGGCAGGGTCTTTCAGGATCTTAGCAGGATCCTACAGGATCGTGTACCAAGATCTTACAGGACCTTACAGGATCTTGTAAGTTTTGCTCTTCCTGTAAGAACTTAAAGAATCGGTCAAAAACATTAGAAACACAGCACGGTTTCACGTGGAATAAACACTACAGCAACGTTTTGGTATATTGCTTTTGGGGGTGCGTATTTACTTACTGTATAGAAATAAGAATTCCGATCGCCAGAAACTGCCCTTTTAAAGTTGAACAAACAATGCTTTTTTTGCTCGTCAATCAGCGAACGCTCTGACGTAGGATTCATTATCAACGTATAGGTATTTGCGGAAATCAGTTTGTGGCGTTTGAGAGCACCACTATAGGGCAGTGACACAACGTAGTATTATTGTATGTATTACTCTATGCTAGAGCCAGTAACTGGGATAGTTGCAAGGTGCACTGGAGGGGGAAAAGAAGGGCCGTCTACTGAATACAATGCTATTAGACTGGATTTCTTAGGCCTATAACGCGCGATTTTTGTCGATTTGTTGGCAGTTGCTGACATTTTTACGTAAGTGGATTCTTTTCTTTTCCGATTACAACCTAGCAGCATAAGGGATTGGAAAAAAACGTTTTTTTAAGCCTATGAAATCCGCTCTCAAAGCACTGCCTTGAGTAGAATCTAGTGCCCTCCATTTTAATCTAGTGCCTCTTGCAGCTATCTCTCTTGTAGCCAATATGACGTCACATGACGCTGCTCTATACAAGGCTGTAGTGGGAGTATATTTATTTTCAATATCTTGGGCCATCTAGTAGCGAACAACACTGTCAGTAGTGACAGCTCTTATTTTCGTAGATGTTCATCAGACGAACTTTCGTGTTTACATGTTAGTAAGTCTTCCTTCTAATTTTGCAGCATGGTTGCTGTTGTGTGGGATTACGCCGCTCCCGCACTGACACCAGAGGTCGACTGCGCACTAACCTTTTCCCGACGGATTCAATGACTAGAGTACTTCTTATTTGCAGCTTCGTTTCTACTATTTTTTTATGTGTATTATTCTTTATTCCCTTTAAATCTAATATTGATGCAGATTAACTTTCGGCGCCGTCTTCCTATGCTCTAGATTTCTTGTTGCAACTCGTATGCTGTAGACAGACATTCTCAACAAAAACGTTCAAGCAAGTAATCTAAATAAAGTATGCTTTGTGCCTAGTGTGTCTAAACAGTTGATGGATGATGGATGCGATCGAAATTGGCAGCATGAAACGATAGAATGGCTTATTTATTTCGTATATGTGGGCTTTCAGAGCTGAGCTGAACTATTTCAAAGCCGGCAGCAACAATTACTGCATGCGTGCGCGTTCATATCTTTGTAAATGAAAAAAAAAA
>JAHWFP010072650.1:0-18125 GCA_023313725.1 Lithobius niger | reverse complement strand
GTCAATTCATAAATAATCTTACATAGCATATTACATTAATATAATTAGAAGCCCAGGTGCACCAGTTCCACCTAAAAAAAAAAAAAAAATTACCTAGGTGTAATGTCCAACTGCGCTTTTGTGATAGGTAGAAATTAAACGATTTTAAATGGTCGACCTTTTATTTAGTGAAATGTTTAGGTGAGATTTTAAGCATCTCAATACATCAAGGTCGCCGGACAGAACAGTTAAAAAAATTCATGTTTCATCCGTGAGGTTTTGAATTTAAATTTACTACCGAAGCGCGTTGAGAATTTATCTTTAAATTGGGTACTATATACAAGGGGGTTATTTTCTCCATACGATTCCCTCTTACGAAACTGTCGCCAAGTGCTAACAGGTAAAAATGGCTGTAACGCCGTATTAATTCAAAGGTAATTGGCCATGGATAATATGCGTGAGTGTCGATGGTTTGTTTTCCCTTTTCTAAAAGAAAGAATCTTGATTGGTGATTCAGGAAGATTGATTTGGTGGAAAATAATACCGACTGGCGATCGTTACAATGTTACAAAACGAAATAAAACATAAATAGATGTAGACAGGGATATTGTTGCCGTAGCCTGACATGACAACGGCGTCGTCAAGAAGATTGTTTGTCGTAAAACTAAAAGTTGTCAAATTGTGTTTGAGCAAATTTCAATATAGAATTGAAACGTAATCTTGATGGCGTAAACCGAGACTACAGGCGGTTTGCGAAGCGGCCTGAAAAGGCAGCCGTAGTCGAAGTTTACCAAAGAATTAGTGGCCTATTCAGATATAAATTACAACAGAATGCTATCTACCATAAGATGCTAATTTTTCTTTCAAAGTAACGAAAGTCAGGGGTATTATTCAATCTTACTCACGAAACGCAGTTAGGCATTCAAATGAACAATTGTGGGCTACGTACTAGTTTTGTTTTCAGATTGGGATTCAGAATTGGGTTTCAGAATATTAACTTTTGTTTTTGAAAATTTTGTGTGTTTATAATGTTGTTTTCTGTATCTAATTCTGTCGGGCTAGTGACCAGATATGGTTATTGCACCGAAATTAAAATCAATCAAATGAAATCAGAGCAATGTGTGTTTTGTACATTTCTAGTAACTACCTGTTGGGTAGCTTACCAGTCGAGCAAACATCTCTGTCATGCAAACATCACTGTCAGGCAACACACCTGGTTAGCAAACATCAACTTACCTATCAGGCAAACATCACTGTCGGGCAACTCATCTGTCGGGCAAACATCACTGTCAGGCAACTCACCTGTCAGGCAAACATCACTGTCGGGCAACTCACCAGTCGGACGAACATCACTGTCGGGCAACTCACCTGTCGGGCAAACGTCACTGTCGGGCACCTCACCTGTGGGACAAACATCACTGTCGGGCAACTTACCTGTCAAGCAAACATCACTGTCGGGCAACTCACCTGTCGGACAAACATCACTGTTGGGCTACTCATCTGTGGGGCAAACATCACTGTCAGGCAACTCACCAGTTGGACGAACATCACTGTCGGGCAACTCACCTGTCGGGCAAACATCATTGTTGGGCAAACATCACTATCGGGCAACTCACCTGTTGGACAAACATCACTGTCGGGCAACTCATCGGTCGGGCAACCATTTCTGTCGGGCAACTCACTTGTCGGGCAATTGAGTGTCAGGCAACAGTACCAGACCCCTTTTAATAGCACGTGTCATAAAAATACAATAGCCTACACAAAACCATACAAATCGACAAAAAAAAAGGGCCTTGAAAGGTCTACTTGCTATCCCTTCCCTTACCCCACTTGCCACTATTAATTCCTAGAGTCATCCTTGGAGAAAACCAGAGTATTCGAACCGAATAATTTCCAATTCATGACAGGGTCCGACATATTGTCCGGATTATGTCTGAACACATCCCATAGCTGCTGTAGGTCTCTCACTACCTGTCCGGCAGTAACACGGCGGAGACTGGATCCACTTTCCAGAAATAACTTCTGTGTATTTAGGTTTTGACAAGTCTGGACTCAAAAGTTACCGCACAATCGTCATATTAGTGGAGGAAGGGACACAAAACAGAACAATCGTGAAAATATTACACTTAAATAAAGCTAAGATTAGGTAAGCGTCTATCAATTCATTGAAATGATATGACAGGGATTGGACCCAATGACCAATGGATCAGAGCTCCGTTGTAAATGTTCTTTTTGCTTTTAATATTTAAGAAAATCTTCAGTCACTTCTTCGTCACATAATGTCTTCTGTGTAGTTCAACAAAAAAAGTTAGGTTTTAAAAATGTGGTTACAATTTTTCGCAATAACGCAAAACTTCGAACAAGTTCAACTTCAAAGCGCGAAACACATAGAGTTTGGTTCCTGGGTCGGCAAACCGCTATCAACTTAAATTTTTTCTCCATTTTTTTTTGGCATTGGTCCCAACGTTAGTACTATTATTTGGAACATAAAGCACCGTATTTCAGGGTGGTAACTTTATGTACAAACCAGTTTTCCATCGATTTATTCACCATTTAAAGATGGAGAATAACGAGTGCCAGAGTGTTTTTCTCTTTCTTCCAACTTTCTGCTTGGCAAACCCCAACTGTACGCTTGATGTACTTTCAAAGAGGCAAACGCTCTACTAGCTTCAAAGCCCGCAAAAGATTTGGCATTCAAGTCGTTGCGGCTGGAGGAAAGTCAGTGACCTGGAGATTGCGTCGAGTACAACGTTACTGGTCGCTCAGCAGCTATAATTCGGCCAAAATGACAACCACAGCTGAGCCAAATTCTCCATTTTATCAATAAGGAAGAGGCAGTGTGTACAATCTCTTCATAAGTTACGGAGAAGGCTACACGAGAAATGTATTTATTGCGCCACTTGAATCTTTTCCAGTCGGTCTGCTTGACAAGTTCTCTCCTGTCTGTTGTTCACTCCGACATCTCCGGTGCTTTTTATCGGTCTTAAACACTGCTTATTAAAAGTATTTATTTACAACCAGCGAATTATTTTACGCGTTGAGAAGGTTCAAAAATAGGTTGCCTCTGACAGGACACAGACTCGTAAAGCACATTAGCAGAACAACAATTTTAATTTTCGCCCATACCATACTAATTCAGGGCTTGTTCCCAACCAAATTATTTACACATAAAATTACTCCTGTAATTTCAAGGGTTCACTGCAGACTTGTTAAATTCAAACTTCTTTACTTCTTCCTTAGACATAACGCAATTTACAAAAATAAACATTTAACAATCCGCACATGAATCGAGAAATTGTCCAACAAGACAGTTCGTGCATAGAGTTCTGTCCTTGTTGCGTTCTTGTTGGGAAAGACCTCCCTTCGCGCCAAACCATCTTCAATATAAGGGCTAGTTCTCGCTACAAAATATGGAAACTCTTTCGGTAAAAGGAACGCACGTGTCTCGCACGTGGAAATTGTAGCTAAAGGCCCGCATACCACACTTGGCAAATGTATCTTTGACGCGTTCGACCTAATGACTATAATTAGGGCTAATTATAGTCATTAGGTAATTACGGTCAAGTCAGCAAGCAAGAGATGGCAACTTTACACTCCAAGATGGCGGCATTCCGTTTGACAAGGTGAACATTAGTTCGCATTTTAATTTGAGAATGATTTGGTTGTGAACAAGTCCTGAATTAATATGGTATGGGTGAAAATTAAAATAGTTGTTCTGCTTCTTATGTGCTTTGCGAATCTGTGCCCTGTTACTTTGAATATTTATTTACTTATTTGTATTTTATTACTATTTACCACAAAAAGGGTAGCTTACTTGTGAAAAGCACATTTACTTAACATTAAAATCTTGAGAGGCATAAACAAGCACATTCAATGAAGCCAATTTCCATACTCATGATAACACTGAATTTTTCAACATTATTGCTGCTAAAAAGCCACCCTCTGCAGTTCGTAATGAGGGCCCATTGAGTTCCTTTGCTTATTGCAAAGTTTACTACTAATTTCATATGGTACCCACAAAAGCTCTCTTACTATACGAGGTGCACGAATACACAGGAAGACCCAAACTGATTTGACTGATAAGAATATTTAATAAAACATCAATGAGTACAGATAGAAATAAGCTAGTTTGACCACTTGGTAGATTGTTTCAAAACGTTTTTGTCTGGTAGCGTCGTAATTACCATCACATTGACGCATTGGAGCTTCATTCTTGCAAGAACACAAAATGGCGTCCCCCATAGAAAAAGCACAGTGCATTGCGTGATTGTGCAAATCAAAGTCAACCATAACTTATTGTTCAACGACTGTTCGAGACTTGCTTGAAAATTTTGCGATACAACAACTAGAAAAAAGGCAACCAACAGATATTTTTTAACAAGATGGTGCTCCGCCATACGTTCATTGAATTGGTTAGGAGGGGCGGAAAACCATCTTCTTGAAAAATAACTGTTAGTTGCCTGTTTTCTAGTTAAGGAGCACGAATTGTTCGAGCAAGGCTTGTACTGTCATTGAACAGTTATGGACGACTTTGATTCGGCCAACCGCACAATGCGCTATGCTATTACTATGGGAGACGCCATTTTGGATGTACCACGACTGAAGTGCCCTGTATTAATGTGATCGTAAGTTTGGCACTACCAGAAAAATCTTTTTGAGTCAACCTACAAGTGGTTAAAGCTACTTGTTTCTATCTGCACTCGTTACGTTTTTATTACATTTTCTTATCACTCAAATCATTTTGAGACAGTCGTGTACCTGTATTTTGAGAACCTACATTAATTAGATTATGTAGTCACTATTATGGGCAAACTTTACTTCTAGATTAGCCCGTCTTCACGTCGGGCTTTACAACTAGAAGGCTACAATACTAAAATTTTTATTTGCTTGGAAAAACCAAAAGACAAAAATATATAGAATGGGACTGCTGATAGCTGATTTTATTTAAATTAATCAACTACGAAATTAAAACTAGAAATTTAAAAATAATTAGATTAAAACTGTAAATTTAAAATGCATAAATAGGACGAATAAAATCATAAAACCGCAATACAACAGTGTTCACGCTGTCAAAGAAGCAACCAGACTTTAATATCTGTTTAGTCTAGATTTACATTTTTCGTGGGATGGATCCAGCGCATCACCACGAAGGGCATTTCACTCATTTATAATCCAGTTCGCAGGAAATATATTCTATAATGCATTCTGAGTGGTTTCATGACCAGAGTTAATCAGTGAATACAGGTTTGATTGTCATTTTGAACTTCTAAGAAGTACTCATGTTTGTGATCTGAAAGATGGCAGTTGGTGAATTTTAGATCTGGTTTAGTACGGCACATTTTCAGAGAATCCAAATTTAACACTTCAGTGGCAATGGATAAGCCTAACTCGTTCTAAACAATACAGACGTTTAAGCAGTTAAACAGAGTTCAAACTTTCAAAGCTGGCTTGAGACATCGTGACTGGTGTAAAGGCGTGTGCTTTAGATTATGGAGCTGTAGAGTTTGAGTATCGTCGAGGTTAACCCTATTTTTAATAAAAGACCCACAAGATCGTTAATATCACCAACCTTGATTCATAAGATTTATTTCGAAACTCAGAAGGGATTTAGTGAACTTACCTTGGATTCTTTCCAATTTTGGAATGTCTCCCAGAAGATGCGGCGACCAAAGAGGTCTATGGTGCACATATACTTTAAAAGCCCAAATTAACAGGGACACATTGCCGGAGGTTTTAACGCATGATGAAGGCAGCCTTTTGGGTTGCAAATACAACATTGGAGCTACAGTGATCAGACGATTTCAAATCCACACATGGTATCCACATTCCAAGGTCTTTGACCTTTGTAACCTGCTGCAGGTCATTGCTTGAGATGGAAAATGACTGCACAGAGTTTTTCTTCCCAATATGCTCTGTTTTGCAGTTGTCGCCAATTACTGGTAATTGTCAGTCACTAAATCACCTTTTCTTTAAACTGTTTAGTCCATTTTGTAAACCTGAGATTTTGTTAGCATGTTCTAAGCTAAAGTGCATTTTGACGTAGTCTGCAAATTTATTTAGTTTTATTGTATCCGAAGTTTATGTCAAATTATTTATGCAAATAATAAACAAGACTGATCCTAGGACCGAATCTTGTAGTATACACCATTAGCAACTGCAGCCTCAGACTTCTCATTTCCAATTAGTAGGCTACATGTTGAAGACGACCTAACAAGAATCTGATAAACAGTTGAGTAGGTGGCTGGCAATACCTGCCCTTTCAAGTCTGGAAAGCAGCTCAGTATGTACTACAGTCGAGTCTTTGCAAAATCCCCAAATTCTACGTCTACTGGGAAGCCCACATCTTCATCTTGTCCAATCATTTACCATATTGAGAAGTTACAATGTAGCTGATTGCCTGATACGAACCAAAATTGGCTAGTTGCAATTACGCCGTACTCAATAAAAGAAATTCAGCATTTCGTATCGAATAATTCCCTCCATTATTTTACGTGGTGCCCTGGTAACAGACATTGGTCTGTAGTTATTGGGGTATAAAGCATTGCCCTCTTTGAAGACAGGCACTACCCGTGCTTCTTTCAACACTCTAGTCTTCATCCAGCAACGAAATAAACTAAGTCGACGAAGTGTGATTATGTCACATAGTTCTTTGTAGACGAAAACAGAAAGACTATCTCATGCAACCGCATGGATATTTTCTGTTACAGCTACAGCAATAATGTCTTTTTAAAACGTCTGCTTTTTCTGTCTCATCAACTAAAACTTCCCCCTTCACTTTTAGTGGTGGCTCATTAGGTTGTATTCCAGTTTTTTTTTTTGTGTGAATCAATAACCAAAGTTACCTTCCTTTAATATGTTTTGTTCAGCCTTGAACAAAAACTGTTTCACACGTATACTCTTTGCTTGCTAATTGTTTATAGAATATGAGTATCTCAGGACATACGCCTATCATAGTTTCTTTGTCTACCATCATCTTCTTTATCTATCTTCATATCTAGGTCCAGTTTTTGCAAATATTTGTGTGCCCTTAAGAGTCCCTTTCGAGCTTCCCTGAATTGTTGAGCTACAACACCTTCTTCATATGTTATCTCTCACTGAAGTAGACAAGTGGGTAGCAAACAAGACCAGGGGAATAAATCACGCCTCGTAGTGAGTTGGGCAATCAAACAGCAGACCTTTCGTTGGGGATTATAGCTAGTATGCAATGCTAGCTTCCTGAATACGAGTTATTAGCTAGTTAGAAATTTAAGATAGCACTGATAGTGCATTACAGAAAAATAGAAAAGAGATCTGAAGAACCCTGGAAAAATTCTTTCTTTGCCGAAATAAGTGATAAGATGCAAACCCCTGTCAGGGCGAATGGACCTACCAAGATTTTTCTGCTGGAGGCAAAGTTTATTAGATCCAAATGAGTTATAAGCCTAACTTCCTCTACCCAAAACGCCCAACTCTGATCACTCAATCGTTCATGACGATCGTTCTAAAAAATAAAAAAATTAGCGTGCACGTTGAATTGCAAATTCTTTCGTTTTAAGTGGCTCTCCAGTTCAGTGCTGCTAGGTCGGTTTTATTAATTGTGATTCTGTCGCTAAAAGGCAGCTTACAGTGCAACACTGGGTTGACTTCTGGACAGAGAGTATAGTTCAGTAGCAACTGTTTTATATTAAAAAAAAAACAGGTCTGGGTCTCTGGTTTAAACTCACAAGGCATAGCCGAACTGCGCGAGAGAAGATAGGCATAGGATCATGCCATGCGGCGAAACGTATAACATTTTAAAACAGTGGAGAAGCATATGTTATCAGTTTCTTACAAAGATTTTTACAACAGTCCATACTTAATTCTAAAAGAATAGAGCTGTACATACGTACGGAATAAAATTTCTACAAAAAATATGACATACCAGTATCAGATTTTAGGAGACAAAAAATAAAATCAACTTTTCTTTTGTAAACTTATGAGAACCAAGGTTTTTATTTTTCGCAGTTTAAGCTGTTATTAGCCGAATGAACAAATGAATAATTTTTATAATTTAGTAATACACATGTAAGATAGTAAGATCCAAAATTTTATTTAAAAGTTAGAGTAAGTTGTGTCAGTCACTCCACTTTCTTAAACGAAACTAGTAAGTGCTGTTAAGTTACTTTTTCTAGAATTTAATGGCTTCATAAAAGTTAAAAGCATACTAAACGATCAGAGTAATTAAAAAATAATAATTTTCACAACATTTTATGTTTCAGTAACTAACAATTTCGATCAGTGGAAATGCATGAAATACTTTTTGAACTCTGGCTACTTGGATCTTTTGTAGTATTAAATTTTGAGGCGAACAGAAAGCTACGAATTTTAAAAAACATTAAGCCAAAATGCCAACGTAAAATACGTGTTCAGCATTATAGCACTGCACTGTACCCGGTTTGGGGTTCGACTACCTTCCTTAAATACAAACAACAATAACAACCTTTTTTGGGTGTTTTTTGTATCTGTTATTGTCACGGATTTATACAATAATACGTATTTAACCAAACTCTTTCTTAGTAGCTTGACGAATGTTATCAAAGTTTTGATCGTGGAAACAACACCTTATTTTGACTGTATGACTGGCTGCCTGATTCTTCCTAACAAGCCTCGTCTTTCGAGAGGGAAATTGAAAATTGAAACGTGAGAACCAGAAGTCAAACCAGTTAGAGCCACACAAAACCTGCGTCGTATACTTAAATATCATAAAAAGGCAGAATTAATAATTTATTAAAGAATGAGAAGCTAAATTAATTACGTAAGCTTGGTTTAGCTTAGGTTACATTTGGTTGTTTTCGATGGGACACTGACTGTTAAAACTTCTGCTTTTGTGTGGTACTTACTATAAAGACTTCGAAGACAATCACAAAATGGCGACAGAATTGTGCGCTAGGCCTGACTTGTTTATTCCCGCATTAGGTAACCATTATACCGTAATAAATATGCTTCACGGAAGTATATTTTCATTCGAGGAATGATCGCTTGAAATTATTTTAACCGTATTATACCGAGAAGCGACATTGGTCTCCATAGCAACCAAAATAGCAAGCACTACACGCGAACGTTGGCTTCCACGGAAGTTATACAGCTCGTTAACCTCTGGCTAAATCTAACAGATTTGTCGTCAGATATATACAACTAAATGTCAAACATGGCTACAAAATGGCCCGGTAATTTAAATGTTAATAATCACTTAGAATTGGCTTATTAATATGTAAATTAAAAGAGTTTCAGTGAAGTTCTCTGGTAATTTTTATTGCGACACAACCTGCGAACATTTGTAATCAGAAGTAGTAGCAAAACAGTAGTTAAATAAAAAGAGGAAAATGAAAACACTGTCAGGTAGGCGGTCCTACGTTAATTCTGAAAACACATTTATAATGCAAGTCAAATATGACGATACCAATGAAGACATTTTTTTGCCTTAAAAGCAACATTCTACCATCGAAACGGTACAAGATACAGGTCAGAAATGAAATACACAGTTGTATAGCAAGCATAAAACATTACAAACTACGAAAGCATATTTAAAATCAAGCATAAATACAATTACAAACAAAAACGTCACGTGTGCCGTAAAAAAAGGGGTTATATGATTGAAGTTTCATTTTACTTGTTAAAATGTACACGGATAAAAATTGGTGATTTTTAATTGAAATAATCAAATGTATGCACAATTGAGAAAATTGGATCTGTTTAAGTGGTGTTGTGCTTTACGTAAAATATATGATTGGTAAAGCACAACAGCACTTAAACAGATGCAATTTTCTGAATTGTACAGTTGATTATTTCAATTAAAAATCAGCAATTTTTACCGTGTACATTTTAACAAGTAAAATGAAACTTCAATCATATAACCCCTTTTTTTACGGCACACTTGAGGTTTTTGTTTGTAATCCGTGTACCATTTTTACGGCTATGGTGTCGCGCTATAAGGGTTTATGCATGCAGTGGATTGTTGCATGCACAAATAATGGATCTGGAATTTGCTGAGTGGCATTGTTCCCTAAATACAATGGTTAAAACAATGTAAAACAATCAAAATGATCGTTTAGGGTCCCGTAACTCCGGAATGGATCGACCAATTGAAAAAAGTGGTCCCTGTAAGGTTGAAGCCCAGGGAAATTTCTGGCTCAGATCATGTTTCAGATTTTAGGTAGGTGCAGTAGTTTTTTCTGAAACCGTCTCAGCCAAGAACACGAACAAGAACAAGAACAACAAGTGAACAGTTTTCAAATTTACGTGTGGCTTCCTACGTTTACTCTTGCACGGAATTGCATAAAAGTTGGTGTAAAGTTTTGAAAAGTTGCTATCTACTATTTGGCCAAGTTTAGTCGAAATATATTGAATAGAAACGGAGAAATTAATAGTTTTAGTTTTGCTGGAGAGAGAGGACTTCTATCATAGTTACGATAGTTACGAGAAAAACGAAAATAGGAACAAAAGTGCTCCTGGACGTTTTCACTGCCAAGCCGACTTTCTCCAACAGCCTCTTATCTTTATTGTGAAAATGTCCAGGAAGACGATATTTCTATTGTTTTTTTTTCGTAATTTTTAATTATTCTCCGACTTTCAACTTGTTTTCGCAGTTAGTAATGTTTTATTGCTTGCCTATCTGTAATAATTCAATTCTTTGTTCTACATTGTGATGGAATGCAAATGATATTGGATGCTGCTTTTTTTCATCGGTTTCGTCATAATTGACAAATTGCAACGATGTCTTCTTAATCGACGTTGCATTGAGATCAGACTTTGTCTACAAAGTATAAAGATGAAAACAAAGGTCCCGCAATTCTGAGACTCACAAGGTTACACTACAAAGTTCCGAGGAAAAGAGAAACAGATAGGTGTCCAGTTTATGCTGATATATTTCACATACGCTGATTAACGACACAAGCACACTCGCGATTTTCAAGCACGATTAAATACTGGCATTGTACTATAACATTAGCTCGTATGGGGAGACTGGTAATCGTGGCTGAATGGTGGCAGAGCTCAGCCATGTCTGAAGAAGTTGATCTGGTAGGCAACTGTATTAGATCAGTACCAGCCAGGGTATTGTGAGAGATTATCACTCTTTCAGCGGCCTTGGTACTTATTCTGGACAGTTACCTTACCTCGGCCACTGCAATGGTCCAGATAATGGTCTGACCCAAATTCATGCTTGGTGACAGCATGTTTTTTTTTTTATTTGTTTTGGCAATTACATTGACATCATAGTGTTTTCTTTGGCCAAAGGGCCTCCTACAGGTTCCAACATAGATTTCATTGTTTCCTTGTTTTTGTATCTTAGGGGTTTGTAATGTGATGTAATACGTTTTTAAGTGAACAAGACAAGGAAAACAGCCGAAAATTAAATTTTCTTCATGTGTACGACTGTTGTGGGCCTTCTGTTCGACCAGGGAACACATTTTTACAACCTCCCAACTTCGCCTATATACAAATTAAACGGTTTGCTTCTTGTGTACAGTGAGGTTTAAAAATTTAGCGCTTTCATCTAACAACCGTAAGCAGAAAATGGTAGCTTGCAGTCTTTTCTTGGATCGTCTGGGAAAAATTATGCTCCTTATCTTTTCCCCAAATGCACCCCTCCCCGCAATTTTGACAGACTGTTCGATATACGTAATTTGTATGCATGGAACGTCTCCTTTTTTGTAGGAAACTAATAGCTGTTAAACAAAAGGTTCACTCTGTCTCTATTAGAAATGTTCCCCCCTGACGCAACATTCCTGAATTAAGTTGAAAAGAATTGCATCAATGTGTAGTTGGTGAGGTGCAGTTGCTTGGATGTTTTCCTTTTAATTTCAATGTTTACAGTCAGTTATTAGTCAGCAGCCTCAGCACTGTTCCGCCTAAGCATACTTATGATACGGTACTAGATTTCTTCAGCAGCTATAAGTGTAAGTGGATTTAGATTAGGGGTTTGAATAATATCTCTGTAATGTGTGGTGCAGTGGCAACCCGGACCACTGCACTGTGACTGAGGTTGGCGCTAATGACCAAGCTGTCGACGCGCCATTAAGCCTCAATCCCCCCCCCCCTATAAGTGTATTCTGGCCTACTCGAGAGAATCTTTTATTAATGTCATGAGTGGAGATTTCCATGTAGGAATAACCGATACGCCCTCCATACAAACCTTTTTTTTTATCAAACATAACAATAAAGCACTATAACCTGATTGAAGGCACACTAGTAAATAAATAAATAAAAAAAAATAAGAAAGCAGGAACAAAATGGAGCGAACAAACACTGCACGCGAATACCGAAGCAAGCGAACACATCCAACAATGGAGCACGCGCTGTTCGTGTAGTACTTAAGACACTAGCTTTATAAATCGGGCTCCCTTACCATCACTAAAATTATTTAAATCGGTTTAGGAATCCAATGGAAAACGCGAATATCTCCGAAAACATTTGAGATGGGAATTTCACTATCGAACTCGTGAATATGATGAACTAAGGTATTAGTCGAGTATTTGACCGCGCTCACTTGACCTAGTATTACTTCTATCATAAGTACGTGAAACTGTGATATATCTTTAATGATATAATTAACTGGAAAAAAAAGGTTAAATTAACATAATTTTTAACTGCTATGGTTATCGGGGCAGACAGAGAACAAATTTGTAAGGAACGAAGGATCTTTGTCTGACACAGTCGACGTACGCAAGAGTTCATTTTTGGGTACCTTTCCTTACCAAATTTTGACACGGATGGGCTGAGTCTGTTAATTATCAGACCACCTTGAAATTCCAACAGATAACATGAACACTAAAGTGAGGCTTAACAGTCAACAGATGCACTTAACACACATGAGTTTGAAATTAAAGATACTATTTTGAGATAAAGGTATACAATATCGTTCACATTTTACTCAAGTTTGCAAACGCAGAGTATTACTGAGAATTCTTTTCCCACATACTGACTAGTGTTAAGTCTTAAGTTAGCAACAAAACAAAATATAAATTAATATAATATAATTGTAAATATATATGGTAAAAAACGTATATATGTGTTGTAAATATATATTTAGTAAATCAATACAATATAATATAATCAAAAGTATATCTTCTTACATTATAAACAGAAGTCTCATAGCAGAAATGAAGCAACGATGACCCCCGGAAGGAGAACCCCTACAATGAAAACGGGCGAGTATGTCAATTCTTTGGCTAGAAGTTGAAACTGGTGCATTGTTGCCTTGAAAAGAAGTTGAATTTGGCACATTGTTGCCTCGAATAATAATTTGCTCTGCGAGGTCATCGCAAAGGCATGTCTTAAATGACGTCATACACGAAGGGTAGTTATTTTTCACACTGTACGGATTGCGCAAGCCAAAGGGATAAATTGAGAGTGAGGAGGAGGGCCTGAATGGCAAATGCCCGTGTGTGGGGGAATGCGTCTTTCACCAATAAGCATATGATTAGTCCATTAAGTGAACAACAACATCCCAAACGACAATCAAGCTCAGTCAACGTTCAGGCAACAGTGATATGCGACGTCTCAAGCCAAAGCGATAAACATGGAGTGGGGCAGTGCGTCTGTGTGGGGCAGTGCGTCTAGGAGTTGGAGGTTCCTTAACGGGGAATGCCCATGTATGGCGCAGTGCTTTGCATTGGGAGGGGGGGGGGAGGGGGAGAAGCGCGTCGGTTACCACTAAGCATATGATTACGCATTAACTGAACCTAAAAGGTACTTTTATGGGTTGTTTGGGATGGAGACCATACGAATTTCATTTGCAGAAATCTCGCAAAAGGGGGAGGGCAGTATTTAATTCAACTACCCATCCCAAATTCAACTGCGTGTAGCAAAGGAGGTAGGGAAGGGGAGGGACGGGTAGGTGTATAGGAGGGGAACGGAGAAGAGAGGGAGAGGATGGGAGAAAAGCGGGTAGGGAGATGGGAGGGAGAAGATTGGAGGAAAGGGATAGTATTACAAGGGGAAAAAAATGCCCCTCACACTCTACGTTCACGCAACACCGACCGTAAACTGGGAAACAACCACGGGCCAAACGAAACCATGCGCGAAAGAAAACCCCGGGCGAAGCCGGTACGATTCTAATAATTATAATATAAAACATCCGTATTACAAGTTCATAGTAATGACACAGCTGGAAATTGAGGTGAACTTGACAGACTCTTCAAAAGCCAGCATTGTTTTTACTTCTGAAGAGAGACTTGAAATCACTAAGTAAATTGTAGGTTTTTCGATGACTAACTGCTACTTACTTAAATCAAAGAAGAAAATCCGTAAATAAGGTCAGTGTTATTGAATCGAGCCACTGACCTACGTAATTATGTGATTTTGAAAAAAAACGCGAAACCCGGAAACATTCGTGCTAGTGCAAACTATCAGGATTACAAGTGTAGCCCGAGGGGTTCGACAAAACTAGAAATCTTGTATACCAAAGATTTAGATTTACAAATCTGTTGCAAACCTTGTAAATATGTAAATCTTGTGCAAATTATCTAAATCTTGTGCAAATTACCTAAATCTTGTGTAAATCTTTCAAATCTTGTAAATCTCGTACAAATCTTGTAAATCACGTAAATCTTTTAAATTTTACTTAAATCCTCTGTAAATCTTTAAATCTTACTTAAATTTTTAGTAAATCTTTAAATCCCAACAAAACTGAAAATCTTCATGTAAATCTTCAAATTTGTAAATCTGTGAAAATCTTTATATTCCAGTAAATCCGTAAATCTCCGTAAATCCGTTGGAAGATTTACAGATTTACACTAACATCGTACTTTTTTTTCTTTGACGGTGTAGCCTCAGGTAGCCTAATTTAAAAGAGTCAAAATGACAGTCGACTACTTAATATTTTTAAAAAAAGTTTGTAACCCCTTAACGACCACTATGAAAACCTCATGCATGAATTAAAAATAATAAGGCCAGCAATGAAATACGAACTTTTTATGAGTTTTTTTTTTCGGGAATGGGAACCAGCAAACAAAGCACAACCGTATGAGAAGAGCCTAAAATCGAATCGAGTCTTTGACATATGGAACTCTACGACGACTACCGCGTTCGTTACCCAGGGGTTATACGTCACGTGGTGAAGTAGCAAATTGGGAATGGCTAGCACGTTATAGTCCCTGTAGTTAGGTTATCACAGAAATTTTATTTTGTTCATAACGTTCATGTTTTTTCACCAAAGTTTTATTCTGAACGTTATACTTTAGTGTTTAAGGATTCCCTCGTACTTTGTAGGCCAATTGGACTCTGCTATTAGGGTTTCCATAGAGACTGTCTCGTTTCATCTTGGTTTCGTCTCGATAAGTTGAGACGAGACCGAGAAGGAAGAGAATTTTTCAAGACGAGACTGATACTACCAAGACTAAGATAATGTCGAGTTAAATGTTTTAACGTCTTACCAAGTCTCATAAAGGCCTAAAAGTAACACCCACAAAGGGAATTATTTAGTCATCATTTTGAGATTCAACTCAAAAGCTTTAGGATGGGGCAAGTTTAATCACCAACTTTACCTCTATGCATATTATTTATTCCAAATTGAATACGTAAACTCAGTTTTATGAGATATTAGTCCATCCTCATTTCCCGTCCGCACCTAATTTACTTACTCAGTGACGTGCGTTGCTGTCCTCTAGTGTCCGTCTGTCATTCTCCATAATCACGTTTCCACCCGTTGTCCAGTTCAATTCACATTTTCCATGCTGTGTTCCATGTTCTGGGGTTTGAGAGATTTTGCGGCTCAAATATCAAAATTAATTATACATCATGAACATAATCAGGGTATTTATAATTCGTTTAAATTATTCAGAAATGTACAAACAAAAGACGACACGTAAAAGATGTTAAAGATGTTAAATTCAAGAACCAAGGTTATATTTTTGGAGTATGGTCGATGCCATGGTTGCATACTTTGTCAAAGACCTTAGAGCCGAGAACATGAAGACCGCGACTGTAACGAACGCCTGCCGACAATACTAACCATAGTTACGACAATATTTTGTTACTTACACGCCCGCTCACGCTGTTCCCCTGACACCTCCAGGTTGAAAAACCAGACAAGTATGGCGTTCATGTTGTGTTGCATCGTACGACGTAGTATGGGCCTTAACTGCTTTCCAATACTTCGTTACGGAGAGCAATGGTCCTGTTCAAGTTACCACTAGAGCAGGGGTATAAGCTAGCTAGCTTTGCTAGCGTTATTGAAGATCAAATGTTAGCATTGAATGCCAATACAAAGCCGTTCCTACAGGAATTAATTTTTATCAGGTGGCTCATTCCTTCGATTTCAACCAAATTTCAGTTTTTGTATGCCACATTATTATTTTGCACAGAATCCTAAAAATGGGCCAAACTCTTGTTCAAGATACGAACTACCGTTTTCAATTCAACTAAATTTACTGAAGAGCGGTAGCTACTGGCCGTCTGCTCTGTACTACTAAAATGTCCTCTAATTGAATGCTGATGATTGTTGCTGACAGCTGATGATTGTCTTACTTGGCGCAGCACACTAGCGCGTCACAACCCACATTTTTCTACTGTCGCATTTTCTGAGATAATTCCGTGCAGGTCCATGCATATTTGTCGGGCTGTCCAGATTTTCCTTTTATCTAATGGGGATAATATAGTCTACGCCCATGATGTGATAAGATGTGACTACAAATAGTCGCCCCACATTTTCGTAATTACGTGACCAATTCTACGTTAGACTACTTTTATAGTATGCCCCCAAGCAGAATTTAAAAAGAAAGTCCGAACAGGGACATCGAATGTTGAGATGGGTTCCCGTGGGCCCGAACAACGTTTGCAAGCACAGCACAGTCAGCTGAACGCCGCATCCAATACCATGACCAAGCCAAACAGTTAAAAAGTCGGCTGGTGGTGCTTTTCGCACCGGTAAACGCACTGATTCTTAAGAAAGCAGCGCATTTCGTTCGAGAAAGGCTCCGAGTTTGTCTTGTGTGTGATATGGTGCTTTTCGCACCACCACATCACACACAAGACAAACTCGGAGCCTTTCTCGAACGGAATACGCTGCTTTCTTAAGAATCAGTGTGTTTACCAGTACTAGAAAAAGGTCCCCTTTATCCGGCGTCGATTCATGGAAGGTATTGTAATACTGAAGTTGTTAATAAAAATACATGAAAAAAAAAAAAAAAAACTCATTCTGGTAGAACTCCCAAAACATGGAACGAGCGTCAGCTTCTCTGCACGGCGGTATTGCATTAGTTCAAGATAGACTAAGCTAATGGAAGAAACAAAAATTCGGTTGGGGATTCCCAGTCCCAGATGCGGTTTTGGTCCGCTAATAGTAGTTGCCATCACTGCGGACAAAAAAAAAAAAAAAAATTAGAAAAGAAACCGAAAAAAAAAGAGGAAGAAAAAAAAGGCCAAATGAGTCTTGCCCTTGTCTTTGTCTATCTTCCTCTCCCTTCTCTTTCTTTTCTTTCTTTTACTTCTCTCTCCTCTCCGTCCAGTTGGTCGCTATAAATATACCTAACCAACATTCCGTTTTGTTTGTTTTCAGAACTCACTGGATGCCTCGAGAGTCGGTCGGCTACAGACTTAGCAGGACGGTGCAGCATCTCTTTTCGTCGTGTGTGCTTCCCTAAAACTCCTTCCCGATCCAACCTGCCTGCTACCCTGCTTGTAGGCTCCAAATTTAACACGGCTACGAAAGGCTATGTATGAGCGCATCTCAGGGGGAGCGCAAAGCCCGCAAACGTCCAAGGCGTTCATCGGACAAAATGGCGCACAGTACGGCAAATGTGTTGGTTTTCGAACGACGGTGTTTGATCGGTGTGACGGCTTTTACGCTGATCGGATGCATAATCTGGTTAGTAGCGATCAGCACGGACTATTGGTATGTCATAACGGCCGACCCGGCAGCCAAAGACACCAATCGTACAGATGCCAACTTTGAGAGGTCGCATGCGGGGCTCTGGAGGATGTGCCGAACGAACAGGAAAAATGCTACGGACGAAGGGATGGTTCTAGAAAGTAAGTGAAAACGTGTTTTTTTTTCTTCTCTTTTTTACCCCTTATGTTTACGAATTTTCGCTGTAAAATCTTATAAGCACTGATAAAAATAAATCAAACTTTTCTACTCTCGATTATTTTAGCAATAGGCCTAATATAAACATACTTTTATCGTGGAT
>JAHWFP010072648.1:8472-21161 GCA_023313725.1 Lithobius niger | reverse complement strand
CCCCCCCCCCCCCTAGTATGGGGAAGTCCTGCAGGGTTCAGTCCCAGTTGGGGCAGTTGCTAGCGAGTTACCCAAGTTTTTAGACCTGGGAAACTTGTAGTCCCACAAAGTCAGTCTTTGATGCTGGCCTTATACGTCGTTAAAGACATTTGAGTTGTGTACTGCTGGAGTCTCTCTTTCATCAGGTGAGGCTTTCTTTACTGCTAACGTGTCCGCGGCCTATCTTGAGTTCGCCCCGGAACGAACACGGATAATCGATTGTATGTTTTTGGTGGCAGAGTACCTTGTTGATATCCATGATGGCTACAAGAACAAATGTTGGCCGCTGACTAAAGCCGCCCCCTCCAGGAAGACGTAGCCGCTCATAAATAGAGCTCTTCCAGTGGTCTGAAAAGACTTTTTTTTTAAGAACATTAACATTGTAGAGGTTTGACCCCTTTTTTTTTCCAGTTTCACTTCCAGAAGAATTCATTGTTTCCCTCATTTGCTACCAGGAGACAGTGACGCAGCCAGAGACGCTAAAGGAGGGGGTGGAGGGGGGGGGGGAAACTTACCCCTCCCAAGACCCGAAATTAGCAATAAAACTGAGCAATTGCAAGAACCTCGCCTCAAGTAGGATAACGTTGGTTTATGTTACAATGACCTCAACAACCGAAATCGGAAACGAGCCCAGTGTTCCGCTCACCCCACACACTCCCCCCCCCCCACTCGTGCGAAAGATTATTTTCACCGAAGCTGAACAAATAAGTAAGGAATTTACTGCCATTAAGAAAATTTCTCAAATTAAGCTTCTTAAAACCCACGAAAAATCGCTGAAACTGTTAAATATGCGTTAGCTTTCGGACCCATTTTCATATTGTGTTTTCGCCCCCTCCAAAGAAAATTGCTGGATGCGACACTGACTAATAAATACATACACGTCCCTGTTGTAACTCTCACCTTGTGATTCACCACTTATCGCAAGGCTGGCTGAGAGAGAAGCTGCAGATCTGGCTTTCTGGCTTGAAGCCAGTCGATGATTTAACATCGCCAAAATCTTATTTACCTAACCAATGTTAATGGGTATGAACTTCCTGTCACTTGACAGAACAGAAGAGTTCTCTTATTGCTTATTACACCATTTCTACGTCAGTCGGCCTTGGCTTGTGCGTTCCTCGCTTTAAAGCCGTTTGACCAACCATACAGAGTATAATGTTTTAAATGGAAAACGTCTGGATCCATACGAAAGAACAAACGAAACCTAACCTTAACGCCTCATCTCATGCCTCACTGGCAGCAACTGGCCACCAAGACGCCCTGACCTCAATCCCTGCGACTACCTTTTGTGGGGATATCATAGAGTCCGTTTGTATCATCCCAAACCAAGCACTACAGACGAACTGAAGGCCAATATTCAACACAAAATCAACAAATCACGGTTTTAATATTGCAAAAGGAAATGGATAATTTCCTAAGTCGACTAAGGCAGTGCCGCAAACAGCATGGCGGCCAACTGGAACGTATTTTAACTAGCAATCTGCATAGCCGTTACTGAACAATGTACCCATGAAAACTTCACATATGTACCTTTAATCTAAGCTATTGTGCACTGTAATCCGTATATTATTAAAGTTTACGTACACTACAGCAAAACGTGTACGTCATAAATGTGTCATACTGTATATTAACAATACCCCTAATGTATATCTTTTCGTGTATCTGAATCCTGCAAAAATTGAAAAACCCCGGACAGGACAGAACTTTCACCCGATTGATACGCAATGTCTAGTAGAAGGTGAAAACGGCGACCGACGAACTCCATAAAGATGGTGGCAATCGACGAGAATGTGACGGCCGTGAGTAGCCGGCGACACCAATGACATTCACGTGGGATAACCCCTCAAAAGAAGCAATCAGTAAGGTTGGTGTGACCAATACGTAAACGGGCTAACACTGCCAGGGTTTGAATACCATCCCGTAGGTGAATGTAGCGGGATAGCTTTTTGTTCGCAGTTTTGTATTTTGTGTTGTGACATGTTCAATCGTCGACGCCGACTATCTGCTTCTTTTCCAATGGAATGAACTTGAGGGATCGAATTTATGAGGGAGTGGAGACAGACGTTATTGAACATGCCATTATTGCTGGCGTTATTGAGAGAGTCGTTGTCCCTCTCTGGTTGTTTTTGTTGCAATTCAGTTGCAAATAAGCGATATCGCTTGTAATAAAGGAGGGTTGGAGGGGAGCAGTAAAAATTTTTGGAGGATAGATGAAGAAACTGATTCTCACCCAATTTTTTAAATAAATTTCTGGGAGACTTTTAAGTTGTTTGACGCAAACTAATGCTCGTAGAGCAGAACCGGCTCAATTTTGAACCATACTATTGTGTGGGCAGCGTCTCTTGAGTCCTGCAGGTATTTTATGAGCGGCTACGTCTTCCTGGAGGGAGCGGCTTTAATCGATGGCCGCCATTGTTTTTGCAACCATCTTGGATATCAACAAGGCACTCTGCTACCAAAAACATACAATCGATTAGGCCTATCTGTATTCGTTCTGGGGTGAACTCAAGATAGGCCGCGGACACTATAGACATTTTTCGAGGAACAAGAAGTCAATAGTAATAGGAGGGAAAAAGCCGGAAATCCTATAATGTCCAGAATATGCCAGAATAGATCCCATAGTTGCTGAAGCGATCAAATCTCAGAAGGCTAAAGTCGTCAGAGCACCGAGACCGAGTCTGTGACCATGGAAAATATGGTCACAGAAGGACGATGTGAACAGGATGGCGGTTCAGGTGGTATAGATCCTCGGAATCATGAAAGGCAGTGGAATCCTGAGGGTAGAATTAACTGTTCTTGTTGATCATGGTCCAGTGGTTTATTCAAGAATAATATTACGGTCTTACTTGTGCTCGCTTGTCTAAAACGGGAGCGAATGAGGTTTAATGGCGCGTCGACAGCTAGGTCATTAGCACCAACCTCAGTCACAGTGCAGTGGTCCACGATGCTGCTGCACCACACATTACGGAGATGTTAACCAATCCCCAAATCTATATATTATCGTATATCTGTGCAGTGACGGCGCAAGGGGTGGGGCAGGGTGGGCCATGCCCCCCCCCCCTAAATATTTCAACGCCGCCCCCTGCCGGCCACCCTGACCAACACTCAGGTCACCACAAGAAAAAATAATAAAAAAAATTTCCAGGGTATAAGCTTGAAATCAAATGAATAAATTGAGCTGTTATATTTTTATTTTGTTGAAATTGTTTATTTATTTATTTTTTTTATTTTGTAGCAACTTCGCAGTACATGTGTGGCCTAATTTGCAGTATATATGTTTATGGGACATACTTTAAAAAAATGAGACTATATTGAAGTTTACGTTACGTTCTGGTTGAATTAAACTAAATGAAAGTGTCTAATGCGGCTGCCTTGAAAAAAAATACTTGGCCTACTCAATTTCCACATGTGCACTCTTTCGCCGGGCCCCCCCCCCCCCAAATCACTTCAGCCCTGACGCCATCACAGTATCTGTGTTAACGCATTAGGTAACCGGATTGACATGAAATAATGAAATATGAAATGCTAATTTATGAAAAATTAGGGGTTAACAGAAGGGAGAAACATTCTAATAAAGTAGGCTGAAAGGTTTAAATTGCTGTGCAGCGAGAATGAACAGGACTAACAGGCTTGGCAACCAAATACATGTTAAGTCATGAATTGTGATAAGGGTCTTCAACGGTATTGCACATGGTTGCATTGTTAAAATATTGAAGAGTAAATGAGCGTGAGACGATGTTGAGGGAGAGTTCAGCATCTAGAGCTATCATGACCAACCTTAGCTTCCTGGATGTAAAAGGCTTAACGTTATAAATTCAACGCGTCGTCCAGTTAGCCGCCGATTCTGCCACCAGTCGCGCTGCGAACACCCCGAATAATGAACTGCTCTAGCATGAGGACTGAACTGTGAAAGGTACTCGTGACGCATGTTACGCGGATTTTAAGCTTAAAACATTGCATTGACATCAAATTATTAAAGTTGAACAACAGTGGCTTCATGCTATGTACCTCTTTGACCACTCGACGACAAAACAAAGCCTCCGGAGGTTTCATGAATTTCACACAGAAGAAGAACCAAGGGAACGTGTCGTATTGTATTGTATAATACGCTACGGCGTTTTCTATTCTCATTAAAAATGTGTTAAACGATACTTTGACGTAGCAGTAAATCGTCCGAAGACTTCAAGAATGGTCACCATTACTGTAAAATAATGTTCGTTTAGTGCTGCAACACCGGTAAATCTAATAATGAAAGGATTACCACGTTTTTTGTGTGTCCCGCTAACACTATTCAATGCTATGGTTGGGGTAGTTCGTTCTTCTTGCTTTCACTTCAGCGCATCTCTTGGACGACGCGTCTCGCATGCTACGTGATACCGTGCGTTAAGCCTTTATCATACAGGAAGCTTTGGATCAACTCAGTAAATTTGAATGTTTGTTTGTCAATAGTGCGGCTCACAGGCCGCACGGACCTGGTACAGGCTACTACACTCAGAGCTTCCTTACCAAGGATCAAGTAGCCCATACAGCTGGTTTGGAAGAAAAATCGATATGACGTTAACGCCGTAAAACTCGCAGACGATGCGCACTGACAGTAAACGTCAGTGTATACGCACGAATCGCGTACTGGCATTACCCACTTCCGACAGAGGCAGTGAACTACCAGTACACATCTGTGTACGTCTAGATGCCCGTGTGGAGACTAAGCTGTTGGGCACTGGTTTGCACTGTCTGTGGATAGCTCTTGCAGAGTGCAGAACTTCTCTGGAAAAAGAGGGGTGATGATACCTGGCGGAGAGATGGGGTTCGGTGGGGAAAGATCCGTCATAAATGTTATGTTTGTCTTTACTTGATTTACCAACGCATCTGCTTAACCGGACGGAAAGCCAAATGGGCTCGAGAAGCAGTGGCGTGCACAGGAGGTGGGCAAGGAGGGCATTGCCCCGGCCCTTTTTATTTTAAAAAAAAATTGCCTTTTGTGCCGATATCTGCACCTGCAGTGTCTGAGAAAGGGCCTACAGAAAAAGGAGGGCGGAAAAGGCATTGAAAAGGGCAAAAAAAGGCTGAGAAAGGGTAAAGTGAGCGAAAAAGAGAAAGGTTCCCCTGAAAAAAATGTCCAATAAAACTTACTGTGCCCTTTTACTAAAAGTTACTCCCTGCCCTTTTGGGGTCATGGTACTGTCGAGAAGTATCAAATCGTATCAAAAACCAAAACTGGTAAAAGGGGACGCCAAGTTCCGGATGGTTCGGCTCTTCAAAGGAGTGATATCAATACACCAAAACATTCGCCAAGTTAATCGAACCGCTAATAGTTCGAAGGTTAAATGAAAACTAGAACATTGCGACTTTCGGTAGCAATGTTCAGGTTTTCATTTAACGTCCAAAGTAATATTCGGTGCGATTAGGTTGGCGAATATTTTGGTGTGTTGAGATCACTCCTTTGAAGGGCCGAACCATTCGGTACTTGGCGGCCCCTTTTACCAGTTTTGATTTTTGATATGGTATCACTCCTTTTTTTTAAATTGTTTATTGACTCAACTCCACTACCCTGCAGAAGTGCCACGTCAAAAAGAAATTGGTTTTCAATACTTTGCTACTACCTTTTGCCTAGAGGCCGAACCATTCTCAACTTAGTCACCTCTTTATAGGTTTTTGGTTTGGTTTTACTTTTGTTGTAATTTGTTTTATTTAGTTAGTTTTGGTGTGTTGATATCACTCCTTTGAAGGGCCGTACCAGTTTCAACTTGGTGGCCTCTTTACCAGTTACTGGCTTCGTTTATTTTGCTTTGTTTTTACAGTTAGTTTATTTTTCGTGAATGGGACGTGAATACAATTTCTTTACAACGTTGTTTAGATTTATCGTGCTACACTAGTGTGTGTCTAGGCACGCACGTCAGTATACACGTTCTCATTGCATAACTTCGGCCGTCCAATGAGAGACGATGCCGACAGTACTAACAAAGGTTATAACAATATTTTTGTACTTACGCGCCCTCCCACGCCTTCCCCGTTACGCCCCCAGGCTGGAAACCATAAAGGTACGCAGTTCGTATTGTACTGCATTCATTCGTTTAATTTCATAACTGGAAGGCTGCCCGTTATCTCGGTAGCGATGAATAATCACCCTATGTATGGGATTTTACATGGGGATGAGCGGACTAGCTATGTAGTAACACATTTTCAACGTTATTGAGGGTCAGACTTTGCATTGAAAGCAGCTTAGCTGGCATGCGTAAACAAGTTAATTTTTGTCAGGTGGGTTATTGCTCTCGATTTCAACACAATTTAAGCTTTTGTATGGCATTATTATTTTTTCCCAAGTACCTCAAATGTGCCCAACTATGCTTCAGGATATAAGATACTGACGCTATGGCGCCGTGCTACAATGGTTTACAACCTCCACTATTGAATTGATGTGATGTTTGTTGTGATGTTTGTTGGCGCGACACACCAGTGTGTGTCTAGATAAATACGGATGTAAACCTATCGACTTTTGGACTGTCAAGTCCTCTTCACCGCTAATTTCACACTTCTGTGTTCAGTTAGGTTTTACTGGGTGTGTGGTTGGCGAACAAGAGTCACTCCAGTGGCGAGTGGAAAGTGTATGTTTGTATGTATACGTACGCATCTTCAATGCTGCGTATGGACGTTTCTTTTGGCCGTTTCACTTTGTATGGCCTGGCGGTAGGACTTCGGCCTTTGGTTACAAAGGTCGTGGGTTAAATTCTCCGCTCAGGCCGGTTGACATTTAGTCCCAAATGTAACGTAAATAGGTTTGAATCAGTACTTATTTAGCTAGTCATAACGTTGCTTGCCAGTGCGACTTTACCTAGTTTATTCAATAGTCACCCCCCCCCCCGCCAAAAATTCCCTCCCTTGCCCCCAACATGATTGGGCCTGAAAGGGGAAAGGATTGTGTAGACTTCAAGAGAGTTCTTCTGTACTCCCCCAATGGCTATTGCGTTGTGTTCGGACGTGATCGTTAAACCTAATGCACGACTCGCTGGGTCGAGGCACATACACGTCCTGCGGCATTTTCGCAACCCAATCCCCGCGCGAAGTCAGCATCATCGACACATCGCCGAAGCAGGAAATGTGCAATAATAGTATAATTACGAGCGGCCGCCGTTGATTGGTCAGGGGTGGCCGAGAGCGGGCAACGTCAACGACGAAAACACCTTCTTCCGGCGTTTGTCTGTCCGTCCATCCGGCCGTCGTCTGTCCATCTCTTGGGGAGCATACATCAATATTGATATGAATGCGAAATCAGCGCATCTTATCGACTGTGACGCGTGCAAATAGATCGATATTAGCCGCTTTTTTTTTTTGAGTCATGAATTTGGAATTCCTTAGGAATTGACGCTGTGACATATGTCACCCACCCAGTTTTTTTAGGTTTCAAATCGGTGTCTGCCTGTCTTTATCTGTCCGTCGGTCCGTATCCACGATAACTGTTGAAGCCATCTTTGGCTTTCAAATTCTACTCATGCACTCTAGGATTTATTTGTGATTTTGAAGGTGCATTCCACCAAGCGCCATTTTTCTATTTACTGTACCTTTAGTCAATCTCTTCCCAAAAATCAGTTTTAAAGTGTGGCGTCTAGAAGATTTTCTGTTGAATATTGGGAACTAATTTAATAGCATCCTGCGATTGTATGATCCTTTGCCCGCTCACAATAACCATGACGTTTCATCTACGTTGCATGTGCTAATTTTTAACTAGTTTGCTAATAATTACCATGAGATCAGAAATTTAAAAGCCTAACACGGTAAAAATTAAAATTATTTATGCCAATAGATCGCCGAAGAAAAATTATAATTTTTTAGGCTAGTATCTTATAAAGTGTGATGTTAAAATACGAAAATCATTCCAGTTTGCGACGACACAATTTTTGCATTTATGCTGTTTCGTCTACTACGCCCAAGGCCAACTGAGATAGTAGCTTCGTTCCTCTCTGCAACGAACGCAACTACTATCTCAGTTGACCTTGCATTAATACGCCGAGTGCCACGAAACGGTAAGCGGAAAAAAATATTCCGGTATAAATATTTCCTGGAAAAAATATCCCCAGTAAAATATATTCCCGGAAAAAAAATAAAACATGAATTTGGGGCAATATTAAAACACCTTCTTTATGAGTATCTTGTCTTAATTTATACCATTGTCATGAGGTAAAAAAAAAACGTTCTGGTGCTGGACCGCCGTTTGTACTCCATTCCCCTAACAAAATATAAGGAAAGTGGTAAGGAATGAAACATATCTCCCTAAGAACTACTTCGAGTAATATAAACGTGATAGATCTATTAGTGACAGACGCAGGAAAATATTTGGAGATCAGCACAGCCAGACTCCCTCCCCCTGCTCCCTATCTTTTTCAATGAACACGAACGTTTGTTTAAAAAATAAAAATAAAACAAATTAATGTTTACATCTGTAGGGTTTTTTTAGTACGTGTGGGAGCCGTCCCAATGCCAACCCCACAGTTAAGGGACTAGCTCGAAAATGTGCCGTTGTGGTAGTCAAGGGGTTGCAGGAATTCCAAATTAAACTTAACAGATGGAACAAGGCTGGTAGTCGAGGTTCAGTTTTGGTGTTAGTTTAATGTTACATATATATGAGCGATCGTGTGCTCTGGCTCGCCTGAAGTTCTTGGGCTACACTAACCTTGGCTTAGGGCCTTAAATGGAACGTCAACGGCATTAGGCTTACTTGGGAAAATTTGGATTAGTTAGTAACTGCTAAACTAAGTAGCTACGGGATTGCAGTGCTGAACTAGCAACAGGGTTGGTCTGGTTTGAATTTAAGTTCGGGATTGGGGAAATTGAAAAAAAATTCGAATTATAGGGCTGAAATTATCTTTGGATGAGGGGAGTTGGAGAGTTGGTGGCGGATAGAATTTTAGGTTTAATACCTAATTGTTGGGAGCACCCGGCGGAAGACCAAGCGAGCTCGAGCCGCTACAATTGATGTCAAGCATTATGTACAGACAAATCATAGCTATGTTTTGTTACAACAATTGATCAAATAGGATTATTTTCAACTAACAATGAGTATTAATTTTGGAAGACAATGGCACATTACAATTTGACGTCATGTGGACTTCGGGCTTGGCAGATTTCACAAATGACGTCATCAGCTTAACCTTGCTGGGGTGGTACAATTCCAACGTTGAAATCCTGAATTAAACTCGCAACACATCATCGCCAAGAAAATTTAAGTTGAAAGGGAATAAACTAGCAGGGCGGAGGGGGGGGGGGAGGGGATCATGGGTTTCCTTCTCCTCCCTCCTCCCATACCGCAGCCACATGTTTTCGGGGACCTTAGGGGCATTTCCGTCCTCCATTTTGGTTCCTTAGGAACGTTTTAGTCCTCAAACCTCCCCCCCCCCAAAAAAAAGTTTAAAAAACACTAAAAGATCAGAAACTTAACCTGCCTTTTATGACATCGGTATTAGTGAGCTAGTCCACTAATTAATATTCAACAACTTCCCCGCCCCTGTCCCTTAAAGTGGCACTATCACCGATTGAAAGTAGGCAAAATCTGGCAACATTTAGCGCTGTCTAATATGATCTAGCACTTGCTTGCACCAAGCGAAGGAATGCACTACGGCCATTTCTTTTAATGAAACAGATAAGCCACGACCTCCTTAATTATTGAGTGAACATTTGGTGCGTCCTCGTGCGCCTGCGAGCAAGCTGTACAGGTTAACTACATCACAGCCGCTGGATGGCGCCACGGTATTTTCGTTCCCTTTTCAATCGGTGATATCGCCACTTTAATGTCGTCCATTCCACAATGGTACTGTGGCAGGGTATTCCGCAAAAAAGCCTGTCTGTAAAACGCATGCTGTGAGGGGTGTCCGTAAAACGTGCTGTGGTACAGGAGTCCACACAATTAAATCGTGACGATCTATAAGAAAATATTATGACTGGAGGGGATATTTTTTCCGGGGGTATTTTTTTTTCCAGGGGCTATTTTTTGGGTATATAATAATAATAATAATAATAATAATAATAATAATAATAATAATAATAATAATACGTTTACCACGGAGTGGATGGGCGGCAGAAGGGGTGTGAGACAGTGAGACCACTTACTCTGCTCCTGCGATACAAAAAAAGGAGTAAAGAAAAAGAGTTACAGGGAATAAGGTAGAGGGCGCTTCAGAAATGTGTGTAATGGTTCCCTATGTAGTTTCGAGTGGAAACCAGAAAGAGTTGCTGCACTAACAGCTAGTGTCGCTGTTCAAAGCGTTCCAAATGGGAACAACACGAACGGAGGAAAATTACTGCGGCAATTCATGTGGGAGGTAGGAAACACTAGTTTCCAGTCATGGCCACGTGTATGAATAGCCCAGGGAGCTAGATCAAAAAATGGTAGATCAACCCTGAAAAGCTCACGGAGAATCCTGTAGACGAGGACGAGGTCGAACCTCAATCTACGAAGTTCTAGGAGTTCAAGGCCGGATTTTCCAACCTTTCTGTATAACTAAGCTCTCTGAATCCCGGCAAGTTCTTTCGTAAACCGACGCTGTACTCGTTCGACACGGTCGATGTCCCCTATAAGGTACGGCGACCAAACCGGGGTAGTGTACTCAAGGATGGGCCGTACGTAGACTCTGAAAGCCCAAATCTGGGATATTTCTGGGATAATCTAGGGTATTTATTAAATTAAATTAAATTAAGTTATTACCGGAAGAAAGCACGCTTATGTAACCGGTTCACAACAAAACATCGAACAAAAACACTTTAACACCGAGTCCGATCATATTGTCTTTTCCAACTGCAGGTTGAAGGTGCTGTCACAACACTTTCTGGGAGTGCGTTCCAAGAATTAATGGCTCTCACAGTGAAACAAGACTGTCCAACAATGGTGCGGATTCGTGGTTTCGTCAACTTCATGCTGTGTCCTCTGGGATATACTGGGATATTTTTACCGATGATATTTTTCCTGGATTCCACGAAACGGTGCGATGGTAACATGTGCGGGTGGCGATCTGCGCGTGGCTGTTATAAAGGTAGGCGGAGTGTACCTTTAAGTTCTAAATCAGTAAAGCAGCAACAATAACGCTATACTTCCTACGAGGCATGTAAAAGGAAATTTTCGATGGGATTTACCTAGCAAAATTGTCCCTTCCGGTGCCACGGCTAGTGCGCATCTAAAGCAGAAGCCCACACTCGTTGAGTCAGTGCTAAAATTGTTAGTTTTATTCTGCATATGCGGCTGCGGCATCAACGCTGTCAACAATTTCTGCAATATTACGGTGTAAGAACTGGTAATTTGCTTTGACAGGTGTTACAAAAATTGGAAACAAAATCATATTTGAAGAAATATTTAACAGTGAATGATTATAGAGCAGTGACACGACGTAGTATTATTGTATATAACTCTATGCTGGAGCCTTAATGGGTTAGCTGCAAGGGGGAGGGGGGGGGGAAATTGAGGCTTAATGGCGCGTCGACAACTTGGTCATTAGCGCCAACCTCAGTCACAGTGCAGTGGTCCGGGTTGCCACTGCACCACACATTACAGACATGTTATTCAAACCCCTAATCTAAATCTTGTCATACATCTGTACCTCCTGCAAAAATTGAAAAACACCGGACAGGAGGACAGACTTATCGCCCAACTGACGCGCAATGTCATGCGGAAGATGGAAACGACGACGAACACCATCAAGATGGCGACAATCAACAAGTAAGTGGCGGACCGTAAGTGGACGCCGACACCTATAACATTCAGGAGGGTCAACCCCCCGCAAAAGGAAACAGTGAGTAAGTCGAGTGTGACCAATGCGCAAACGGGCCAACACCACCTCCTCACGGCGACTGCGGCGACACGCCGAGTGCCATTCCTCAACAGTGTCTTTAATAGCTCGTAATTTATTGCCGACCTGTCCATCACACGAGGCTTGCCAAAAAGCGTGTAACCTCAGACGCAGAGTTGGAAAAGCGTCCGAGGGAACAAGGCTGAGCTGCAAGGGGCACTGCAGAGAGAAACAGAAGGGCGTCATACTGAAGTCGATGCTGTGAAGAGTGATTTCTTAGACCTAAAACGCGCGATTTTTGTTGTTGGAGAAAACAACGTTATTTTAAGCCCAAGAAATTCACTCTTTCGTTGTTTTTTCCACCAATTTTATGTAGTGCACCTTGTAGTTATGCCCTCCAAAACCCATACTGGTGTTAATATGGTGGCAAATGTCACTACTCTATTATGCACTTGGCTACTTTATCCCTGCGGTATGAGTCGGTGGAACAATTTATACTGTTAGTTTTTCACCCATGTTTCTGAAAAAGCGGCTGCAGCTTTAATTAATTACCCTATAAACAAACTGTCAGTTACACTCTTTTTTTAAGTTTATACTAGCGATAAGAAATTATTATTGTAATCTGTTATGATATAATAAGATAATTTCCGAATTTACTTTTAGAAACAGCAAATAAGCTCACATTTCGCCGATTTCACGTCTATTTCACTATTTCACGTCTAAAAACACTTCAGTAAACAGGGTGTATCACGAAACCCGTTACACGGTCATAACTCGAAAAGTAATAAAGATAGATTAATGCGGTCAAAAAGTGACTGACAAAATCGCATGTGGACAATCCACCGCCAATTTGTTTCAACTTTGTGGCGTTGCCCCAAGAGAGAT
>JAHWFP010072647.1:0-11359 GCA_023313725.1 Lithobius niger | reverse complement strand
TTGCTTTGTTTTTTTTTTTTACTGTTGTTTTCGGCACTTACCCCCCCCCCCCCCCCCCCCACCCACCCACCACCAGTACCACATACATGTAGACCTATTAGCCGAATTATCGGGCCCCATTTTCAAATCCAATTTTCGGTTGTCGTCCCAAACAAAATTTTTTCAGAGTGCGCCACAGGCGTGAGGGGCGGTGGGAGGGCACCATTCTGATGTGGGTGGGAGCTGCATTGGAAGTTGAATAAAACAGAAGCACGGCGATTATTACCGACCCCTCCCCCTCCCCGTTCCTAAATGCCACCCATTTTTAAACAGCGGTATTCTTTCTATAAAGCTCGCTCAACAACTCGACGCTCTTGTCACAGCTTATCAGACTTAGTCGTAAACCGCGCTATGAATTTTCCGATCCCTGTGCGAGTGCGTGAACTCACTACTGAAGTATTGGACTCATCGGCTCGTACGAGGCGGTTTTTCCCGCTGAATCCAGCTATAAAGATGACGGACGGGACTTGCAACTGAAGGTCCCATCCGTCATCTTTATCGCTGGATCTTTGCTAGAATTACTTGTGTTAACCTAATCATACAAAGAACCCACAAGGGTATAGAGACCCATCAAGTTTTTGCCATAGAAAGTAGTGACGCCAGATTCAAAATGGCTTCCACCAAGTTTGTGGTCCGAACCGTGATCACTCAAGCTTAACTGGCAATCCCCGAGGTGTCAGTTAAGATTGAGTGATCAGGGTTGAGATGAAAAACTTGAAGGCAGCCATTTTAGCTCTGATATCACTACTTTCTATGGAAAAAACTTGATTGGTCATTTTACCCCTGTGGTTTTTTTTTTGTAGGAGATCACCCCTTATGGTTTTGCTTAATTAACAACTGGTATCCAGGACTCCCACTTGTTATAATAATATTACAACTTTTTTTGATTTTAACGAAATGTCATAAATTTTTGTTTTTTGTCATAAATATCATAACATAATGCAAATTTTCAGAAAATGCTGTAAATAAAAAATCAAACTAAGAGGACGAACTTTAATCATAAGTCTCCCATAATGAAATCAAAATTTCTAAAAACGCCTTGGCTTTTTTTTTTGTGGTGGGGGTGGAGGGGAGTAAGCCATGGCGTTTTTAGAAATTTTAATTTCTTCATGGGAGACTTATGATTAAAGTTCGTCCTCTTAGTTTGAAGTTTTTACAGTTTTTTCTAAAAATTTGCAGTATTTATGATATTTACGATACAAAACAAAAATTACCCCCCCCCCCCCACCCCATCATATAATGATTACAAGGTTTACAGAAGACTAACTTATGTTGTTCCATACTTTCTAAAAATAAATTTGGGATACAAACAACCACACTTTTGAATGATTTCAGGAAGTAACCTTTCCTTTCATTGAAAATATGACGCGTTTGTAGAGATTTTTTTCAGGCCCGCTAAGAGTATCAAGCAAAATTGCACGTCAAAGTTTCATTTTATCCAACCACTTCCCCTCCCACCCCCCAAACACCAAGCATGTTAAAAGCAAAAAAACATAAAATGGGTTAAAAATAATCCTTTTAAGTTGTTTAAAAATGAAAACAAGATGTCCATTTGTCATAAAATTGTCGTAAAATTTGGATCCGTTTTGTCATAAAATTAAAAAGAAAATTTGGAATTTTGGCGTGGGAGCCCTGAGTATTCCCACCAAGCTAGAACAAGGACATAATTCCTAGGCGCACTGCAAGCTTTGTGAGGGGGCCCCGGGAAACCCGAGCAAAGCGAGCAGCAACAGTCCCAGTGGCTAGCGTCCCCTCTCCAGATCAAGCGAATGCCCGTACGAATTCAGCGACTGACCTATACCTCAAAGAAAAGTTACCAGAATTACTTCGTGACTGAATGATCTCAAGTTTTACAAATTTAAAGAATGTGTTAGTGTTACTCTGTGATCTAAACCCAACTAAACAAAGTCATATTATTCCATTTTGTTTACCCATCAAATGTTTGAAAGTTGGACTCATATTCGTTATCTGCACTTTAGTGAAAACTGGCGTAATAATATACGCTAAACAACTCTTCAGTCCAGAGCAGTGTTTTTTTGGCAGGTGCAATAGTGTGGTGACGTCACGCTAACACATCACCATGTTAAAAGTGTAGTTTTTATATACGGTTAAGCTGAAAACCCACACACGTCACCGTGGGTTAATTTTTGATAACCCACACCTTTTCGGGCACACAGTTAAAGTGTTAACAACATAACGCTCAACGTAGCCTATATGTATAGATCAGTGGTAGTAGGGAAGAGAGAGAGAGATGCTGTTGATGAAGCCAGCAGCGACTTGTAACCGTGGTAACATGATTTTAGGCCCAATTTTCATTTTTTAGGCCTAATTTTTTTTAATGCAGTTTTAATTTCGTAAGTAGCAGATAGGCCTAATGGAGAATTTGGTTCGACGTTAAGCCTATTCATTCATGCAACAATAGAATAGAATAGTCGTTGTTGGCCAGCAAGCTACACAGCTTTTTGAAGGCCCGAGCGGCAGATGGGAAATGGAAGAAACCACCATCGTAATTTGCTGCAGGAAGAAGGAAACCGGAGTACCCGGAGGAAACCCTCGTACAACGGGCGGGAAACAACCGGAGAAAAACCCGCGTACATATACACTTCCCTTCTCAGGATCGAACCCAGGTCTGTAAGAAGCCCAAAGATGTACAGCTGGGATCAAGACACCTATTGAATATGACACCACAGTGTTCGCAGCTATCCGTGCACCCTGGACGACGAGACTATTTTAAACGAAGCTAAAATCCATTTGTTTTTATTGCGTGTTATTTTAGGATTTCAATTCGGCGATCAAATATTATTATTTAGCTTAGATACGTCGAAGAAGTTTATTAGCTATAAGGAAGTAACGATGGTTTAATTTGCCATGTTATTTCTCAAACTGAATAAAACGTCATAAATTGTGGTCGTCTCTATCTGGTAACGTTGCAAAGTTGAAAAAGGCGACGAACGGACGGACAAAGTTGTTGCAATAGTCTTCTCAGCCGGTACGGCTGTACAGAAGACTAAATACTGTCCGCGTACTAAACCTAACTTGGCAACCTTTTGTCCCGACGGTAGGAAAACTAGGCTACTGACACTTTGAAATAAACCTAAAAACCTACGACTCAGCCCCACAGCGCATTTTAAACTCTAATCTTATTTAAATTTTTAAAATAAGAAAACATATTTCTTACATTAAACACGAAATTAGGAAATGGGGACAGAAAAAAAGGATGACGTTCCTTAGCTCTTACTTTCCTAAACAGGAAGTTTCTAAACCGGAAGTTTCCGTTCAATAATTTACTTCAGTCGTATATGTAAAAATTCTTAAATTCGATGTAATTGGAAATAAAACTTACAAATAAAAATGTTTAAAAACTGAAATAAGTCGATGTGTTAGCTTGATGTTACACCTTACCATTAAAACACGTATCCGAAAGAAATAGGCGGCTAACCGGCGATAATTGCTCGTTTGTGAGAAACGGGGTAGTCCAAAGTCTCGGGGGTTGGGGGAGATCATTCGCACTTGCTCGTGAGATTTCCCCTAAGCACTACAGCAACACTTCAGCATCGTAAGAGTTCGTTTTGTGTTCGAATTGGTGATACTTTGGCATTATATGTTTTTCCATGCTCTTTGTTAACAATGTAGACGAGTGCCGAATTCCACTCGCGTTGCTCACTCATTCAGCCAGCGCAAATCCTTCCTTTTTTTGTTCCCCTATACCTTACACATCAAACGAGATCGTTTTTGTTATCCATGCTGCTGCATGCAGTGCTTTTTCCTGTACTAATGTTAACGTAAATGCATGAATGTATCTCAAACCCTTGTAACTCCACTAGCGTTAGAACCCGGCTTCGCCCGGATGTTGTTTTCTGATATCCGTGCAGTGCTAGGGCATACTTTCATAAGATTTTTTGGTCAGACTTCTTTTAGATTCATGCTTTTGACTTGCCCGTCGTTTTGTTTCCCCCCGATGTTTGCCAAGACTTTCATGAAGACGAGCAATTTATTTTCCTTTCGGTTCTGATTTCGTTGAGATGGGTTGATGACTTAAATACTGCCCCTCCCCGTTTCCTCCCACCTACCCTTTCCTTCCCTCCCCCCCCCCTTGTTACGTGTTATGAATGGAGATGGGTAGTAAAATTAAACACTCATTCGTCCCCCTCCTTACCCGTCATTTCCTTCCTTTCTTTTGAGTGATCCGTGCACCTGGTTGCCGGTGACATCTAGTGGCCGATTTTCAAAGCTCGACTCTCAGTTTTGCTTCCGTACTTATTTCCAGCGTATGCCACCAGGCTGAGTAGGTTCATTGCCTAACGGCATTGCTTACAACCATACACAAAAATCAATTTGATCGACTCAATCAATTGTTGACTCTTTCATTTCTCCTTCGGCTCTCAATTTCGATGGCCAATCTTAAATCTGCTTTAGAGGATTTCAATAAACGTTGGCTCAAGTACTAATAAAGTACTACTACGTAAGCTGGTTCAAAAACTTAACTACGGTGAAGATACCGAACATCATAGTTTTTGCTTTTTAACATGGGAGACTCACGTCAAACCTACCAGTCAGTGACTACTAATAATGGTGGAAAACTTGGTTAAAAGCATTGGTGCGTTGATATTGAAGCAATGACACTGAAGCGCTGTTGCATCGAGTTATGACACTGAAGTGTTGTTGCATTGAGTTATGACACTGAAGCGCTGTTGCATTGAGTTATGACACTGAAGTGTTGTTGCATTGAGTTATGAGTTATGACACTGAAGTGTTGTTGAATTGAGTTATGACACTGAAGCTCTGTTGCATTGAGTTATGACACTGAAGTGTTGTTGCATTGAGTTATGAAACTGAAGCGTTGTTTTGTGCTTTGTAATAAAGTTCAAATCCAAGTTTGGATAGAACGATACCTTTTGGTGTGGATATGGTCGTTTCATAGTTTCTTATTTCGTTATTGTTTGGAACAATGCAGGGGAGGATTAACAATGAATAAACAAACACAACGACGAATGTAACAGTAAAGTTGCAAAAATTAAGACATTGTTAAACCGATGTTGGGCATTGTACCGAACCCTGCTAACTACCTCCAGGAAGGGGGGGGGGGGGGAGGTGGGGCGATATTTGCCGAGACAGTGGCAAAAACTAGGTTTTTACCGTTTTATCCCCGGTTATTACTGGCCAAAACCAGCAAGCAGCTTCATACGCTTTTTTTTTAACAATAAAAAAAGGTATTCTTCTCACAATGACTGCAAATTTTCGACAATCAGTTGCATAAATTTGCACAGATGTTGTGAGAAGAATATCTTTTACGGTGAAAATAAGGTTAAAGAAGTGAACATGAAGTTTCAAAGTAAACGATGTGACGTTTTCAAGGGGAGCTTTTACAATTTGCCAATATTTGACTATTGTAGGACACAACTTTTTTTTTTTAATTTGACTTCCAAATCGATTTTTGCCATATTTTTAGCCAAAAGTGGCAAAAACATGACAAAATCCAGTTTTTGCCGGGATTGGTAAAAACCGGTTTTAACAACTTGGTGGCAAAAACCTGGCAAACCTGCCTACCTCCCTATTTATCTACTACCAGACATGGTCCATTGCTACTGTGCTTATTCAGTCTCTCTGGCCGTGGGAAGTTAGTATAAAAAAGGCGCCTGTCAGCACGCTAAGTTTATTTCTTGTTGGCCTGAAGAAAAAAGTTCACAGCTTGCAAAAAAAAAAAATATATCCTAGTTACATTGTTTACTACAGTAAAGTCCACATTCCTCGGTACAGTTCCAAGATAGGACTGCAACGAAAATACTATAAAAAATACCTTTCAAGAGTCAACAGTCACATTATAATCACAAAAGATAGCTCGTAAAATCGAGTAAATAAACACAGCTGGGTTTCATTCCAGGGTTTGACTTTCACCTATCATGCTCGTGTTAGGCCTAAACAGTTTTATCTCCCCTCCATGAGTGTTTGTTCAGCTCGGTCAAAGTTTGTCAGAACAACAGTGAGTTTTGTGTTTTCAGCACAAGGCTGCATTGACAAATTATTTATGGGAGGGTGGAAAATTTTCTACATTGGTATTCAGCACTTTTCAAAGATCTTCTAGGGCAAGTCAATCGACTTATTCCTACATACGTCACCGGAGAGGGGGCAGGGGGCCCCTCCCCTATCCCCCCCCCCTCAGCCCAAGAACGAGTCTGAGGTTACATTTTAATTTCTTAAAAATATTTATTTATTCACTATTTTCTTCAATACTTTTTTTGCAACCATTACATTACGCAAAACAAGAAAAATAGTCGTATAGTAAAAATAAAGTGCGTAGGCCCAGTACTTTTTCTAGCAAGGGAAGAGGCGTTAAATTTCCCCCCCCCCCCCCCGAGAAATTAGTTATTCATGTTGCTGTGTGTTGAATAATGGGTTTAGGAAACTTTCAGATTGGAAGAGTTCCCTATAAAAACCACATTAAGGAGAGAATTCCTAGTTGCCCCCAAACGCCCAAACCCCAAGTAGCACCGGCCCTGATCCCTGGCACACTCACTACAGCCAAGAAAAAAAAAAACAGAAACAAAAACAAAAATCCTCATATAAAGGCGCATTTATTTATTTCCGGCGAAGCGAAGAAAACGAAAATAAGTGTTTGATAGCCAGTTGCGCAAAATTATACAAACGAAAATCAAACCCGTGAGAAAATCATCATTCCCAGTTTGTTTAGCGTTATTAAATTAATATCATGATAGGGGTTGGGGATCCGGAAAGAGAAAAAAAGGAAGTCACCCCATTAACGCCATTAAATTAAAATTGCTTTACTCATCGTAGACACATTTAGACAGCTTGAGCAATGCTTGGCGCCATGGCTTCGGCTGGGAGCGCGTCAAAAGCTAAAGCTTTCGCACTGCTACCATGGCAGTTAAACCAGCATATTACTTACTCATCAAGTATGCGCTGAGTGAGTGAGCAAAGTGAACGAAAATCAGCGTGTATGTAGTTTTAATTAAAACTGACGTCACAAATTGTCACTAAGCATAACCACACCAAAATGTTTTCAAAGAAACAATTTGACGCCGAATAACGTACATGATAGACCTGATCACACCAATTTTTCAAAGGGTGCATCCAACACCACCCGTGCTCATCCACTGTCTACTCTAACTAGTTGTAAATACAACAGCAAACCAAAATTAAATTTAAAAAATAAAGAAAGCATATACGGGTAAAGAAAGTAATGGTGCAAATTTGTACATAGAATAAGTAAACAAACCAAAATTAAAGGGTAAATAAGGATACAAAAGGGTACATAAAGATCTAAAAGATACGAAGGATACAAAACGGGCATATAAAGATATAAAAGTGTGAAAAAGGATATAAAAGGGTGCATAAAGGGTACATAAAGATGTAAACGGATAAATAAGGATACAAAAGGGTACATAAGGATGTAAAAGTGTAAATAAGGATACAAAAGGGTACACAAGTGTACAAAAGGGTAAATAAGGATACACAAGGGTATAAAAAAAGCACACAAGGGGGGACAAGGGAACAAAAGGGAACATAAAGTTACAAAAGGGTAAATATAGTATATAAAAGGGTACAAAAAGATACACAAGGATATGAAAATGGTACAAAAAGCCTAACAAAAATTGTACTTAAGGGTACGGAAGGGTACAAGAGGAGCAGAAAAGAGTACAAGAGTACAAAAGGGTACAAAATAGTGCAAAAAGGGCATGAAAAGGGCAAAACACGAACAAAAAAGGACACGAAAGGGTACACAGGGTACAAAATAAGAGTGCAACAAAACGTTATTCAGTGACAAACTGGAACAAAAGTTCCATCAATGATTTTTTTTTTCGGTTTGTTTTTCATGCCCAGATTTTCTTTCTGTGACGCACAATAGAGCTAGCTAAGTGAGCCACCACATCGCACAAATACGCACTTCCTAAATTAAAAGTTTTGGCTCCGGTCGGTTCTTCCTTTTGTTATTGATTTGTTCACATCCTGATTGTCGTTTATGGAGCGGAAAGAACCTCATGTAATAATATGGAACTTGGACGCCAACTTTTCCGTCACGTGCACAGTGGACAAGGGATTGAAGATTGACAAGATTAATGCACAGGGTCACATGGATTATAAGGGAGGGGGGGGGGAGGAGACGAGCAGTGACTGTCGTTTTCGTGAGCAGATCAAATTGAGACTGCATTTTCGTAGTCGTAAAGCGTTCACTGGCTTCTTAACGGATGGCTGCAGAAATTTTCCGTTTTGACGAATGGGACATATTCCATTTTCCCCCCTACACTCTAGGATAGTAGTATGTGAAGGGATACCGACTTGTGAAAAAGTGTACACCGGATTTGGGATTTGTCCAATGTATGTGGATTTAATCCGGATTTAAACTGTATTTAAAAGTGCATTTCTTTCAGTTTTGCTCCCATTTTTGTACCAAACTTGATCGGATTTGGTCGGATTGATATTGATTTAAGTCGGATTTTTTGGATTTAAGTCGGTTTTTAGCGTATTTGGCAGATGAATGTGAATTTAATCCGGATTTGTCGAATTTAAACTGGGTTTAAAGATACCGGTTCTTTCATTTTTGCTCCATTTTCAGACCAAACTTGGTCGGAGCGGATTTAAGTCTTATTTTTTTAGATTTAGTTCGGATTATTTGGATTTAAAGTCGGATTTTTCTGGATTTTTCGAGTGTTTTCTTAATTAAAATCAAGATATTGTCGTGATATTATCGAATTATCGCTTATCGTGTCACCCCTGGTCCATTGCCTTGTGATTTCCCGTTGTTGGTCGTTATAGTAATGCAGAAGCTGCTGCGCTGAATCTAGATATTTCTCAGGTGGCTTTGAGGTTTGTATGCAGTAGTTCTCATACAACAGATGGCGCTATGCTTTCTGGTTGTGAACCTTGCTGCTGTTGTTCCGAGGTGATGATTCGTATTGTGTGCGAGCTTTATAAGCGCTGTGAACTCCCCCGAGGTTAGGGAAGTTAACGCATTTTAGATTATATTAGGACCGTACCTGGCCTTGGTGTTAGCCTATAGGCTATACCGAAAGTGGCGGGAGGTTTGGATCAAAGATAGGAAAACAATTTATTTAGCATATAATAAAAAAAAAATTTGGGGGCGGTAAATCTACCGCCCCAAGCTGCCTTCTTTATCTTCCAAAAGTAGTTACCCACCATAAGTTACCTCCTCACCGGTCATCGTGGCTGAGCGGTAACAGAGCTCAACCTGGTTACTGGAGGTTTGCGGTGCTGGTCGAACCCCTGGAAAGGGGACCTTGGCAAAGTCCCCTCCAGGGCTGCCGACCAGGGTAGTGTGAGAGGCTAACAAGCTCCTTCAGTAGCTATGGGAACTTATTCTGGACAATCTTTAGGCCCCTACGATGATCGGAGGTTTCCTGGTTCAAATCCCTGACTTTGACCCTCCCTTTTGTTCAAAATTGAGCCGGTTCAGCCATACAAGCATGAAATTGCTTCGGTTGATTTAAGGCTCAAAAACATTAACTTAAAAAAAAATATATATATATATATATCATACGCAGTTCCTACCAGAATAAAAACGCTTCTGCCGCGCCACTATTTTGGCTCGATATAAACATCGTTAGGAAAACCAAACAAAATATTAATTTAGACTTTCCTAACGATCCTGGATTGTTATCATCATAATGGTAAATGGTAGCGGTTGAAGAGTTGTTGTCGTTTGGGTGTTAGTGTTGTTTTGGTGATGTAGCGATGTTGTATTTATATAGCAGTATCCCATCCCCGCCCCGCCCAAGTGCTATCACCGAACACACCTGGAATTACGTAAAACCGTCTGTGATTTTTATTTTTTATTTTCGCAAAACTGCTAAAGCAACTGCCACAAAATCCCCAACTGCGACAACCGAAAAACATTATCGTCTTAACTTGTTATTTGCAAGAAACGATAACAAGTAAACAAGGTGCTTGTTATTTTTGCTTAAAAGTAAATGGCTTTGACATTTTCTTTAACGCCCTTTCGACGACTCTATTGCACGCCGAAGCCAGAGCTCGGCCCGTTGCCACGACAACATAATCTTCCGTCAATATCCGAACTTTACAGCCAAAAAAAAAAACCACTTATTCCCAAGAAGAAAACATCACAGCCATTATACAGGGATGAGCCCGAAGACGTTTTGCAGTGCGATTGGTTGTGACGTCATGACATCCACACCCCCCCCCTCCCCCCAAAACGCAAATAAACAGTTTACAATGTTAAAATTGTTTGGTAAGCTTTTGGACTGAGACGTCCAAAATTAACGATATCTCCCCCAAAACAAAACTTGTTAAGGATTCCCGCCAAGCTTTTGGCCGGTTAAAGCCGTAATATCGAATGCCAGCTTTTTCGCCAAATTAATCCCACGTGAACACCGAAACAAGGATTCAAATTTGGAGCGCTAGATGCGCTGCAAGTGTCTTATCATCTGTGCGGAGTGATGTTCTTAAAGGGGGATTGCCACTAAATGACAGCCAACAGCCATTTGCCGATATCTACTTCTGTCTAGCCTTTACTTTCAACAGGCGAAGGAACACACAAATAAATTTCTTTTTACACAACAAATAAGTCACGTGATACCTTAAGTATTGAGTGTAAAGTTGGTGCGCCCTTGTGCACCAGGAAGCAAGCGGTAAAGTTAAGCCGAGCGACATCACGGGTACTTTTTTTCTGCATATCGACCGTTCCGAAACGGAGATTTTGAATCGCTAAAAGGGCGCCATCTAGAGACAGTGATATCGTTAACCTTGACCGCTTGCTCCCTGGTGCAAGTGGACGCACCAACTTTACATTCAATAATTAAGGAGGCGGCACGCGATTAATTTGTTGTGTAAAAAGAAATTTCTTTGCGTATTCCGTCGCGTGTTGAAATCAAGCGCTACACAGGACAAAATAATGGTAGACGGGGCTAAACCATGCGCAATGGCTGTTTGCCATGACGTTACCATGAGTTAGCCAATGACGAACGAGAACAACGGCTGTTTGGCCATCTGATTGGACTAGCCCAGTCACGTGATATGCACGTCACAGCAAACAGCCATGGCGCGTGGTATAGATGCTGTAACCTGTCAAACGGTGAATAGGCACCTTTAGGGCCCCCACGCACTGAGCGGCCAGGTCGTGCGCCCAGTAGTTGTTGCGGCCAAAAAGACGGTGACGTGCCGCGTGGCCAAGTCCGTTTCTCATTGATAATTCTCGATCACGATGGTGAAAAATGAACACAGAGCAAGTATGGTCGCCCTGTGGTGGCCTGCACGCCGCCCGGGGTGCCACAGGCCGCTGCGATTGACTGGCCAGTCCAGTCGCAGCGGCCACTGGAACCCCGGGTGG
>JAHWFP010072646.1:0-10160 GCA_023313725.1 Lithobius niger | reverse complement strand
AGACCCAATCTTACTGACCCAGTCTGTCAGCGACCAACAATGCAACTTTAAACGAAGCGAGGCGAAAACACGTACAACAATCTACGGTTTACATTGCTTATCATTCCTACTTTCCAAATTGTGTCTGGTCGCGTGGAATATAGCATTGTCAGCAGGCTATCCTATTTTTGGAGCTTGATTTGCCCAATCAAGCTCCTATACGCTAGCAAACGAGGTCGGCATGGTACGACTCCTCCTCATCCACCGAAGACCGCTTTTCCTAAATAAATTAGGCTGCGCATGCGCCGACTCTGACGACATGTATTTGTGATCTCTGAAATAAACATGGCTGTCGTTCTCGATCCGACGAATCGACGCAACTATGACGCAATTCTGGACTAACAAACTAGTAAAGTAATTATTATGAAACGTAAGTGGGACTGTTTCGAACGTAAAAATTGTATTCGAGTGTACAATTGCAAATGTGGAATTTACGTTAGGCTAGATAGCCTCTGGAAGGACAATTGCGGTCGTATGAGCAAGGCCGTCTGAGATCCTTCCTGGCTCAACTCTTATCTCAGCTGGCCTTGCCTATGAGCGACCTCCCAGTGTTGCCGCCGGCAATAATTCGGCCTATGTTTTTAACAATTCCAGCACTTGTTAAAAACATAGGCCGAATTGTCGTTAAAAATTTGAAATAAAAGTAATAACTACCCATTAGAGACCACAGCCCTAAGTTACATTTATTTTAAATTCCTAAACATTGTGATCATCACAAAATCCGTGTAGAGCAGCGTTTTTTGTGGTTGTTGTAGTTTTTTCCCCGTCCCGCCAAGTAAAGCTGGGGTGCCGGTAACAGACACTGCGTCTGCATACCGTTATTTAAAACCCAAAAAATGTAGCATAAATTAGTCTAAACCATGAGTCTATGAGTCTATGAGTCTATGAGTCCTACGGAACTTTTCATGGACTCATGTCTAAACTAATTACCGTTCCTCACGCCATACAAAAAAAATCTTACATTTGTTTTCTTTTTTGGAGCGGGGGAGTTCCCCCCCCCCCTGCAGTTCATTGAACATTCGAGCATTAACTTGCAAATTTTCAACAACAACATGTGCTATCACATATGCCGTACAAAATCAAGCTCCATAGATCACAGTTGTGTACTTGTTAAGTTTTGGACTTGGGTTGTTGAGCTAAAAAAACGAATCAGTGTTTCAGCGAAAAGAGGACAACTTTTAAACCAAACGACAATGGGTTGTTAATTCCGAGATCCCCGAATAGGCCTCGAAATTAATCATAGCATTGGTTTATTTCTTTTTTAATTACATACCTTTCACGCAAGCTTGCGCTCTTGCGGGTTACTTATCCATTTCTATTTGGAATAAATTTATTGTTGATGTTATGTTGGGGCTGTCCCAGTCTAGCAATAATTGTATGGAACCGATTGCATTCCCCCACCCACCTCCCCGACAAAACAACTGTCAAACCACTAAGCACATCCAACCGTTATCCCATTGGCTTTCCCTTAACACTGTTTAAAAATGGGCTGGGATTCTTGTATGCAATTACCTCAGCAGCGATGCATGCACAAGTAGAAAATAATAATTCTAACGTTTGTCGCTAAGTTGTGTGTTCTGGTAAATTTACTGATACAATACTATTCTTTAAAGAGGGAAGTTGCCCTTTTAGCCTCTACACTAACTGCAGCCATGGGTGATAAGTATTCTTTTGCCGCAATGTCCAAGTCTTGGTGAATTTTATTTAATAAATAGGAAATAACAGGACAAATAAATAAAGAATCAACCCTATTTTCGTATTGAATCTCTATTTACTTAACCAGAATATGTTGCAGCTTACAATCAATTCTGTTTACATTAGACGTCCAATGCTGAGATCCTAATCCATAACTGCAGCACTATACTCAAAGCATTTTCAACAGTTGTTAAAAGCCCGTAACAGTCACTCGATATCTTTAACGTGCTTTCACACTATCAAACATCCTTGCTTGGGCTTTCAAAAAGTTCCAGGCTTTATGACAGACACATTCTATTCTATTCTGTCACGACATAGTTACCCAGGAAATATTGCAGCCTACTATCAGTTCTGTTTATACCAGACGTCGGATGCCGAGATCCGATATCATAACCATACGGCACCCTGCTCAAAGCATTTACCACAATTATTAAAAACTTTAATAGTACCTCGATATCTTCATCGTGCATTCATCAAACTACCATTCCAATTGGTGAAATAGTTATTGAAAAAATGTCTGAAATTCACGCTTTATCATTAGCAGTCACTACATTAGTTTACATCAGCGTTTCCCGGTGAGGTGCGCTTCCATTGAGAGGCATGGAACAACTGCAGGGAAGGCGCAAGCCGCTGCTGGTGCTGGAGTATAAAGATCAGTGGAGAACATTTTTTTTAACTATACATCGCAAAGTTCTAGCCAATAATAGACTTAGACATGCTATCAACCGTTTTAAAATTACATTGTTTAAGACAACATTTTGAAGACTTACGGCATCACTGATTTTAATAATAATAATAAATAATAATAATAATAATAAATAATAATAATAATAATAAATAATAATAATAATAATAAAAAAACATTAGGTGCTTGAGCACACAGGCCTCAAATGGACCGGGGGTCACTGATAATCAGCCCAAGGTTGTTAAGCAACCAAAAATAAAAAAAATGCAGCCTACAATCAGACGTCCAATGCTGAGATCCAGATCCATAACTGCAGCATAAGATATACAAACGAAGCAAGGGAGTAGTAAAGTTAAAACTAACAGACCAGTGGTCCGAGGTCAACTTAAAAAAGATAAAATAAATAAAATATAGAAACATGGCAAGAATATGAGTAAAACGAGCCAGTATGACACAAACAAAAGTTAAAACACCAACATAAACTACATAAAATCAGACAGGTACTTCGACAATCTACAGGCCGCAATTTCGTTTTAAAAGAATGTTGCGAGGCTGCTGTCACCAACTCGCCAGGTAGATCATTCCACACCTTGACAACCCTTAGCAAAGAAGTGCTTTCGACAGTCAGCGTGGAACGCTCCAGCAACAAGTGTTAGATAATGACCACGTGTACGTTTATAAGCACGGAGCTCGAAATATCTGCATTAGTCAACATCTACCAGACCACGCAGTAATGAATACGTAAGGTACAAATCAGCCTTCAGACGGAGTAATTCGAGCGAATCTAATTTAGTTAATTCAAGCCGCCTAGCGTAGGAAAACTCTTTTAAACCACGAAGTGACTTGGTGAAGCGACGCTTCAGATTCAATTATAGGTTTACATCACCCTTCAAGTAAGGGGACCAAACAGCACTTGCGTACACAAGAATAAGCCTGACGTACACCGTGTGGTAAAACAAAAACTGGAGAAAGCAATAGCAATCCTATTTAAAATTTGGTTTTCCAATATGTAGTACGCTACCTTTTTAAGGGTAATTGGCAATTGCCACGAGACAGACCAAGGTAAAAGCTCTGTAGTTGCAGTTACTACCCCGAAATAAGTGTCATTGTCAATAATTTGACTGTGCATTCTCTACGTCATCCGCAAATTTGCTCAGGGATGAACTTTCCGAATTTGAATTTAAATCGTTAAGAAAAACAATAAAGAGTAGAGGACCTAATACACTTCCCTGTGGTACACCGCTAACCACCTGGTTTACGTTAGACTTTATGCCACCAACAATAACGCATTGCGTTCTGTCGTACAAGAAATCAGTAAACCACTCAAGTAATTTTCCCCGAAAGCCCGTAAAAATTTAATTTTGTTAGGAGCTTACTGTGTACCACTGACTTGAAGCCTTTGCAACGTCAATGAGTATAACATCAGTTGGTATACCACAGTCAACTGATCCGGTCCAGTCATCCAGAATGGATAACAGTTGTAGATATAGTTGTCCGCCTTGGAACGAACCCAAATTGGTCACTTGACAAAATATTGTTTTGTTAAAAAAATTACACAGCAAAGAGAAAGTGCTCCATTCTATGCTGTCCCATGGTACCAATGGGGAGGAATGCTATGCAAAAGGTTGGGAACTGCTGGTTTACACAAAGCACTATTGTGTGCGCGGCGTATCTTTGAGTCCTTCTGGTATTTTTTGAGCGGCTATGTCTTCCTGGAGGGGGCGGCTTTAATCGACGGCTGCCATAGTTTTTGTAACTATTTTGGATAACAACAAGGCACTCTGCTACCAAAAATATACTATCGGTTATTTGTGTTCATTCTGGGGCGAACTCAAGATAGACTGCGGACACTATAACATGCCTTTATCTTCGTCGTGCTTTTATTTCGTTGAACTTGCGTGTTTCTACCATTGTTTCAAAGCAACAGGATTTACAACATAAAACCTAGTGATATTATTGCAAAAAAAAAAAAAACAACCCGCTAAAGTGTAAGCAGCAGTACTAAGGCAGAAACAACGTCTTAAATATAAGGTATGGGACTAACATATAACGGACGCCGGACAGAACGCCACGTTCCAGGTTACTACCACAAGTTGCGTACTGTTTTTTTCTTATTTGGCTGATTGAAGATTTTTTTTTTTTGGGGGGGGGGGATGGATGTCATGTTTTTCACACATCAGTTTGTCTTTTTAGTAAATTATGTACCAGTATTGCACTATCATCATCATTACAGAACTTGAAAAAAACGCAGGTTTAATATACGTTTAATAACTTTTTTTTATTGAATTTGAGTGCCGATGCAATGGTCTACATAGCTCAACAATTTCATAGAGGTTAGCAATAAGTTCTACAGTGTTACATCTGCTGAATAATCAGCATTGCAAATAAGTACAGCATGGATCTCATTTTTTTTAAATACACAATTTTTAAAAGACTAGCCGGTTAAAGGAAAGTTAATTTCAATATTTTTTGTACAGCATTGAAAATCGCCAACTGAAGGTTTTTAAAAGTAGACTTAGGTACTATTTTCCGTGTTTGGCTAATTGTAGTTTTTTTTTAGGGTGAGGAGATGGACGCCACCGCTTTTCCTTTTAGTAAATATGTACTGGTATTGCACTATTATTATAATTATTATTATTATTGAGTGAAAAAGTTGTGAACTTTTTTATACGACATTGAACGATTTAAGAATACCATGGCCTCACTTGGATTTGTGTGTATGATTGATACACCAACAAGAGAGAAAATACGAAATAATAAAATTGTAAAATCCTGTATAGATTTAATCTATGTTAACTTCCAGAAATTTCATGCAAAAAGTTTTGTCGTAGAGATTAAAATTTCTGACCATTATTTCACTGCAATCGAATGGTGGAATGACCAAGATATGAATGGAAAAGATTTTTTAAATACAAAGAAAGAAAATGTTTATGTTTATAAACTAAATCATAAAAATATAATTTCACAACTGGCAAATTTTAACTGGGATTACCTAGCTAAATTAATGGATCCTAACTTAATTTATGAATCTATTGAAAGTGAAATAAATAAAATATATGAAGCTAATAAAATCTATGTTAAACGGAAGCCTGCTAAGAACACTATGAAGAATGAGTGGATGAACCAGGAGTTGCTTGATCAAATAAACAAGAAAAATAGATTATGGTCAAGAATAAGCAAATCGGTAAATCCTTGTCAGAAATTGATTGCTGAATATAAATTAAATAAAGATATAGTTAAATTAAATATTATGAATACTAAACAAAATTACTACAAACAGTATTTTTATGATAATAAAAATGACAGTAAGAAAATCTGGGAAAAAATTAAACAGCTTACTGGTCACACAAAAGATAAGGAAAGTATTGATTATGGTATTAAGAAAGCTTTTAAGAATACTAGTGAAAGGAAATTGGGAACTGCTTCGTAAATAATTTTGTACAACAAGTGCCTAGATTAAAACATGCATGCAAGCGTAAAAGTTGTAACAAAGTGATTAAACACATTCTAACAAATGCAACCAGGAGGTTTGAGAAAACAATGATCATAAACACACCGACAAAATATGATATAATACAAATACTAAACAATATTAAAATTAAACGGTCATTTGGCTATGACGGGTTTCTTATTGAACATTTTGTAAAATCTAAAGAAAATAGTAGTGTTTTTTTGTTAACTTTGATAAATTCAATAATTGCAAAAGAAACTTGGCCTAATAACCTAAAAAAACAAGTATTAAGACCTGTCTATAAGAAAGGAAATAAAACTAAAACTAATAAAACTAATAATTACAGACCTATTGCACTATTACCAGTCATTAATAAAGTTGTTGAAAAATATTTTGTTAATTGCATAACAAATTATTTAAGCCATTTCCAACTAATCGATTCAAATCAATTCGGATTTCAGCGTGGCAAAGGTATAATTGATGCACTACATAGAATAAACAATATGGTAACAAATGCACTAAATGACGGGAAATATGTTGGTGCAATCTTAATACATTTACAAAAAGCATTTGATACAATTGACAAAGATGTTTTATCTAGGAAACTTTTTAACCTTGGTTTGAGAGGAAAAATTTTGAATATTATTGTGAATTATCTAACGAATAGGACGTGTTGTGTTGGCATCAATAACTTACACAGTTCGTGGCAACCTATTGAATTTGGCGCGCCACAAGGCTCTATTCTTGGACCACTCCTTTTTCTTCTTTATGTAAATGATCTATAGTACCTTAATTGGAACAGTTACTTTACACTTTATGCAGATGACATTATTATGATTAGAATTAATAATAAATGCAATGTAATGACCCAAAATTTACAAACTGACTTTAACACCATAAACTTATGGCTTAAGAATAACGAATTATATATCAGTGCAGAAGAAACGTGTTATCTTCAAATCATGACCTCACATATGAAAAATGAATCAAGTGAAATCTATATCCACGATGACCTATGTCATGACAATCAAACGTGTACATGCCTTAAACTACTTAAAGTTACGGAATGCAAATATTTAAGCATCACAATTGACGAAAATTGGAAATTTGCAAAACATATCGAAAATCTAGTTAATAGAATTATACGAATTGTACCACTGCTTTATAAATTACAAAGTATTCTTAACAATGAAGCAAAAAAATCTCTTTTTGAGAGCTGGATTAATTCTCTCATTAGATATGGATGTAGCGTTTATGGAACATCAACTGATGGCCTCATTAACAACTTGCAAAAAATTCAAAATAAAGGACTGAAAGCATTGTTTGGTAAACGTATTGGACAACGTACTTCTGATATTTATGAACACTACAAAATAATGACCGTTAGACAATTAATAACGAATTGCGTAATCAAAAGGAATTATTTCCTGATGGAACATAAATTAGAAAATAAAAGAAATACAAGATCAACATCTGAATGGCTCAAAGTTCCTACATGGCGAAATTCCTACGGTAAGAGAGGCCAACGTTATGTAATCCCGCATACTTTTAACTTACTTCCAGTTAAGCTGAGAGACTTAAAGAGTAAATACCAACTCAATAAACTCATTAAAGAACATTAAAGCAACATTAAGAATATTAAAATTTTAACCAGTTCTAATCATCTAATATACATAATAATACGCATGTTTTTCTTTATTTAATTTTTAAACCTTACATGAAGTTTGTATTTTTCCTATTTCGTTACTTCTACACAATTATTAATTTACACACACATACAGACTTCATAGGTCTCGTGTTCTGGCCTGTATTGTATATTGCAAATGTAATTTGTGTGAATAAAATTATTATTATTATTATTATTATTATTATTATTATTATGTAATAATAAGGATACAAAATTTTTGGCCAGAAACAATGAATCCGAGGTTGTAAATACCTTTTTCAACCAAAAAGGAATTATCAAGCAACTCAACGTGCAAAACTGGGAATTTTTAAATAACTTTAAGGACCCAAATCTGATATATGAGGCAATTGAACAAACTATAAATAATATTTATGAAAGAAATAAAAGATTTAAAAAAAATCCTGAACAGGAACCAAAACAAGGTCAGCATAAAACGTACAAAACAGAATGGATGAACCATGAACTATTAAAAAAAATAAATAAAACAAATAAAATGTGGTCTAAATTATCTAAACAATGTAACCCTCCTACTGCGCAAATTGAACTTTATAAAAGCTTGAAAAATAAACTTAACCTCGAAATAAAAGCTGCAAAACAAAATTATTACCAACAATATTTAAAAAAAAATAAAAATAACAGCGCTAAAATTTGGGAAAAATTAAACGAAATTGGTGGTAGAACTAACAAAAAAAGTAAAAAAAATAGAATTGATGAAACAATTCGTTCGTCTTTCCCACTTGTCGGCAACTCTGTTATTGCTAATCAGTTTGCTTGCTTCTTTAAACAGGAAGTTCCAGAACTTAAAAAGCAGAAAAAAATACAAATGGCCAGGAGAAACTTAAATTCTTATGGAAGCATAAATAAAAAAAAGTGATTGCACATAACGCCCCTGTTATGAATAAGATAAACAACACAATTCAGATTATTAAACCAAACCATTTTGAGATCATATCGATTATTAATAATTTAAAAATAAAGAGTTCCTGCGGTTATGATGGTTTTTTCCTAGACCATTTTATTCAATCAAAGGAAAAAACAGCGCAATTTTTGGTTGCACTCATCTCTGTCATTATTGACTCAGAAATTTGGCCTTCTAAACTTAAAAGGCAGATAACTAGACCAATTTTTAAAAAGGGAAAAAAAATGATTTTTGTAACTATAGACCAATTGCACTACTTCCTGTACTCGATAAAATCATTGAAAAATTTTTTGCAAACAAAATTTTAGGCTTTCTCTCAAAATACAAACTTATAAACAGGTGTCAATTTGGCTTCCAACCCAAAATTGGCACTTTGGATGCCTTAAGCAACATTAATATAAAATTAACACTGCCCTTCATGATAGCAAACATGTAGGTACAATTGCAATCGATCTGAAAAAAGCATTCGATACCCTAGATATCGAAATTCTTGGGAAAAAATTATTTAACATTGGCATTAGAGGTAAACTGTTGGGAATTTTACTAAGTTTCCTGTTGGAAAGAGAAAGTAGCGTGAAAGTTGGTGAGGATCTAAGTGATTGGTACAGAATGCAATTTGGAGTCCCGCAAGGCTCTGTATTAGGCCCAATTTTGTTCATTATATATATAAATGATATTACTGAGATTACTCTCCATTCGAGCATTTGTTTATATGCAGACGATATTTTCCTCCTTTCTATTCACAAAAAGCAGGACATTATGATAAAAAATTAACAATGTGATTTCGATAAAATAAGTAACTACCTGCGCGATAATGAACTTTTTATTAGTCAAGAAAAGACAATGTTCATGCATATAACCACTTCCCACACTGCCAGGCTTAACTGTAAAATATATTTACATTCTGAATCATGTTCCTTAACAGCTCCATGCAACTGTACATCTCTGAAACAAGTATCTAATCTTAAATATCTCGGAGTTACTCTTGATGACAACTGGAAGTTCGACCAACATATTGATGAAATTATACGAAAAATCAGAGCAACTATTCCTTCACTTTACATATTAAGATATTTCCTGGATAAAAACTGCAAAATTTGTCTTTTCGATGCTTGGGTCATGTCAAATGTTAGGTATGCTTGTACAATCTTTAGTTCCACTTCCACATGTCATTTGACCCGCCTACAAAGGATCTTAAATAAAGCAGCCAAAGCACTCTTTAACTTACAGGAAAAAACCACACAGGAGGTAACACGCGAAAATAGGCTACTAACTTTTATGAACCTTTATAGGCTTACAATTGTTTACAACAATTTCTTTGACAAAACATATCAAATAAGAATCGACAGACCACTAAGAAATAACAATGCATGGTTAAAAACACCAACTTGGAGGAATTCCTATGGCAAGAGATGCAATGCGCATATTGTTCCCTCGATTTTAAGTGAAATTCCAAAAAATATAAGGGACAAATTATCACATAACAACATCAAAAAGATAATTAAAGAATGGATTCTTACTGAATAAAGAATTCTTATTAACAAGGCTCATATTTCAAAAGTCTTTACACCATGTAATAAAAAAATATACATTAAAAAAAAAAAGTTAAGAAATCTTGATTCTCTAAATGGGGAATCCAAGTGCGGATTGATGGTAAATCCTGACTTGTATAAATTTTCACAAC
>JAHWFP010072645.1:0-25541 GCA_023313725.1 Lithobius niger | reverse complement strand
TAGCTCTATTGGCTGTGAGAGCTCGAGCGTCTGATGGCCTTAGCTGGGCGACAGTTGTAGTGGCCAGCTAAAGCCGTCGGACGCTTGAGCTCTCACAGCCAATAGAGCTATCTCAATCGGCTGCGAGTCGAAATCGAAGAGTGACATCAGTCGGCATTAATTTCTACGCGTTCCAACAAAACAATGGCGGTCTCCATGCCGTGTTTTAGTGATGCAATAATTAAATTGTTATATCGGACGTACGTAACGTATTCTTACCGCAATTCTTGTGTTTAGTTATTGTGTAAATGATCCAAAAGTAAAGCATGCATGTCAAAATGGATGTAATTGCCCTTTAAAAGCAACAGTGTAATGCAGCAAATCCAGTCACGTGAATACCTGCTTTACCATTGACCTTTTACTTACAGACTGAAGTGTTTTCTCCCAAACAAACGCTAATCATTATTCCTACAAACTAGAGGAGATGCTTTTACTTGTACCTTTAACTTTAAGCAAAACCTTTTCCTTCTACCTTTTGCTTGTGAACATTTGCTTCATCTTTATTCATACGAGCCAATGGGACGTATGAATAAAGATGAAGCAAATACTTACAAGCAAAAGTAGAAAGAAAAGGTTTTGCTTGAAGCGAAAGGTACAAGTAAAAGCATCTCCTCCAGTTTGTATGAATAATGATTACCTGTTGCTTAAGAGCAAACACTTCCGTTGGGAAATAAAAGGTCAATGGCAAAGCGGCTGGCTTTGCTGCTTTGCACGGTTGCTTGTACATTTAGTGTACACTTTCGTTTGCGGTTTACGTACTCCGATGTAGACTCGGTTTTGGTATTCCAAAATGTGTACAGCCACTATACCAATGGCAGTAGGGAAGCGGCATTTTCTTTGCCATAACGTTTTGGCTTCCATTATGGCTTGTGGTAGAGGCAAGGAATTTAATCCAGTGTTCAGTTTATGGGATTATTTTAAGAGCCACATTTTTCACAGTTCGTAACACTGACGATTGTTCAATCTAGAGCCTCACCTACGCTTTTTTGATATCCTGGATCGAATAGATACCGTAAGCATATCTACATTTTCTGTAGAAAGGAGTGTGCACCATGTGGTAGCGCCCTGACTATCAAGTCTACGTTTTCCACTGCAAAAAGAAATAGACTTTTATAGTCACTGTGAATCGGGGAGGAACGGGACTTGCAGTGTTTAATATTTCGAATACGCTACTGATTCCGCCAACATACGTGAATCACTGTCACTGTAGTAAGGTGTAAGTCTACCTCTGACTATATGCATCTTTTTGGAAGGATTTGCTTTCTTTTTTGAGAAAGGGTACTTTTTATTCATACACCATTTAATTTTTGAGCAAAAGGTCGGAAGAAAAAGCATTTGCTTCTGACTCAGAAGTAGAAGGTTTTCCTTTTTTTTTATTCATTTTTGCTTCATATTGTATAAGTAAAAGGTTATCCTTCGTTTTATTCGTACGGCCCAATGTTATGGTCACTCTATCAAACCCTACGGGCTCTATTTTATGTCGCTCCTGATAAAATGAAGTTCTGGCTCCTCTGAGTTTATTTCAAACACAAGGAGCTTCTAGGATGTGAGGGGGGAAGGAGTACGTAAATAAATGTTATTCAGATCGCATCCCGAAATCCTTTAAATGGATTTGTATGGGTACAGTTGACATCGTTTTTCATCTCGACAGAATATACTACACAGATAAAGAAATGACACAAATTACAGCAAAATGATGAACGAAGGAAAGCCGAAAGCTCAACGAGAGTTACACAAATGCAAACCTATTTACGTTGCCTTTTAGACTTATATGTCAAAACATTAAAAACACTTGGCACAACGCACAAGACGAGATAAAACCACACTGGCAACTGATATTTCGGGACATAATGCCACTGGTCCCATTAATCAAAGGGGGAAAAAATATAGATGTGAAGCCTGCAGAGCTGAGAACAGGAATGAGGGAAACAGGAAGCAGTACAAACCCGGTAAACAGGAAGTGGGCAACAGGATTGAGGCAAACAGGAAATGGGTCAAAAAACACCAGAAAAAAAATTTAAAATATAATTTAAATACAAAAGGAAAAGAGGGTTTCAGTTTAAAAAAGTAAACTAAGTAAACTAACATCCCTCTTAGTTTACTTAGTTTACTTTTTAAAACTGAAACCCTCTTTTCCTTTTGTAATTAATTTTTTTCCTGGTGTTTTTTGCCCCATTTCCTGTTTGCCTCAATCCTGTTGCCCACTTCCTGTTTGCCTGGTTCCTACTGCTTCCTGTTTCCCTTATTCCTGTTCTCAGCTCTGCAGGCTTCACATCTATATATTTTTTTCCTTTGATTAATGGGACCAGTGGCATTATGTCCCGAAATATCAGTTGCCAGTGTGTTTTTATCTCGTCTTGTGCATTGTGCCAAGTATTTTTAATGTTTTAACTCATGTACGCACATTTTTATATGATTCAACTTATATGTCAGACTGCCTGAGCGGGGAATTGAATCCACGACTTTTCAAATCAAAGACCTAGGTCCTACCGCTGAGCCATGCTGAGCCATACTGAGCCATATACTGACATAGCGTTTACATGGTAGTGTAAAAAGGAATTTAACTCAACACACTGATAATACAAATTAAAAAGTTAACAAGAGGAACAAGATAACCTATTAAAATTTTATTACTGTTTGATTATCTAGTTATAAAAATAGTGGGTGTATAATGGCCTTTGTGTTTTATTAATCCTTAAGTATTCTTTATTTAAGGTATTTTCAGTTTCAATGTTTTTGTTCGAAGAAAATTAATTTTATGATTATCTTTTATTCTAAAATGTATTATCACAATAATTTGGCAAAATGATAGCACAGTCTCTTAAGTTTAGTACGTTTAAAATTTTATTATCGTCATATAATTTAATTGACGAATTATGCGTGTTCGCTTTTTCAAAAAGTACCATCTTCCTCACATGGTTTGCAATGGCGTCGACCAAATCTTCCATAGAACTCCAACAGCTTGAACGCCAAAAATTCTCAATTTGCATGTTTGGTAACAAACGTCGTCCTAGTTCGCACCTGTGGCTTCCCGCCATTTTTCCTGGCGCGCCATCTGATGGCTGGATCATTTGACGCTCAACTCCCTTATAATGAATTCAATTTTTGAAACGTGCACCAGCTCGACTAGTGACGCGCCCCAACCAAGAGGACGGCTGGCGTTGCGTGACTTTTCGCCGCTCGAGCGCACGTTGCGTCTTACTTTAATCGACAGAGCGAGGACTCGGATTTGGAAATCAATAAAAGAAGGATTCAGCAACACCAGGCCACTCTGACACTCGATTGGCGGAAAATGGAAAAAGAAAAAAACTGCTAGGATGGGGGATAAAGAAAAGTTGGGGAAGCTAACATGCAGCTGGCAAAGGATAAAAAGTGTAATGAAAAATAAAGTTACAACATGGCCGACCATAGCAGTGCTACTTATTTGGAAAACTCATAGCTCGTCTGTACTAAAACGAACTCGGTTGAGGACCGAATGTTGCAGACGCGATTGTTTGTGCTCGGCTGCAGTGAAAATAGTCCGTTAAAATACTGTTTTTTTGACAATGAAACAGCACACACAAACTATACGCTTTTATAGTAAAAAAAAAGGTCGTAATTTAAAGTATGAATAACACTTTACTCGGAGTTATTAAACCAACCACCTGTTCTAGTTTCAAAAACACGATCGTATAGGTGCCAAGGTATTAGTTGGCAGAAGGCAACGCGGCATTTTTAAAAATGGCGACTCACCTAGCAATTCTCTCAATAGTGTATGGGGCAGACACTTTACCGGTTCCACATGATGTTACCTGTACCGCATGTTAGTACATGTTAGTACATGTTAGTACATGTACCGCATGTTAGCACTTAACAAATCTTAGGCCCGTATTCCGAACACTGACTCAAACTCGAACTTAGACTTGAAATGACGTCGTAACTATTTAGGGTAGTGAGTGACACACTGCAAAGGGATACTGTAGTATACTTACTATATTTACATGTTCATAGACGGCGCTGTGCAACCGCAATCATCTCGCTGAGCGCATTGTAATTAATGTTTTGTTGGTGAATTCAATAAGAAGTAATAAAAGAGCATGCTTCCTTTTTTATCGGAGCCACACTGTAACACCGAATAAAGAGAAAGAGAACACACCGTGTAATACCTTACCATAAACAATCCTTTCCTCTCCTTGGCCATAGTCTAGTGGTACGGTGTCCGTCTATTTGGCCAGGAGAGCCTCAGTTGGGGGCCGGGGTTTCCTCGTGCTGGACTAGTGCATGGGAGGACGACCTCTCACCTTGAGTGTTGGATTGGATCTGATTAGGGGCACGAATCCTGCTTCCTTATATACTTCCTAGGGATGCAAATCCGGGTTAGGGGTACTGCGTTCAGCGGGGACATGAGCTACTTACTGGGTTTTCCCTGTAACGTAGCTCTGCGCCACTGAATAATAGCTCAGTGCACCACAGTGCACCTTGTGCGTGCGTGTAATTACGCACAAGGTGCACCGTTACCAATGTAACACGTTACAACACACTTCAATCCCATCAACTTGCTAGCACCTCATTTCTGTGCCACTCGACACATAGTTTAAATTCACTACAACGGCGACGAAATAACCTACGTAATATTAAGTGGGTGATCTGCTAAGTGTGAGTCTTCACTCACAAACAACTTAATTAGAAGGTAATGTAAGTTTCAACTTGCTTACTTGGACTGACTCGGGCGAGTTTCTTCCCGTGCTGACCAGGCCTGCCATATTGTTTTTCTTAGTTGAGTGCTTCAAGACCTCCGGGGAATTCTAGACGTTTTGGTAAACAGGTATCTGGGACAAAAGATGCCTCAAGGTATGTGCTTCCTTGGCGTGAAATGTCACGTGAGACCAAGGTTTTGCTTTCTCATCGTTAGTAGCAGGCTACGTCCGTGTTAAAACGTCGAGCGCAATTTAGGGGAAAATATGGTTTAGCGTTGGCGATAGTTCTGGCTACCGCGAGAAAACAAACTAGCCATAACTAGACTAGTTGCTATTTTGAAGTAAAACGAACTGCTCAATTTAAGCTATTTGTTGCAGTTTATTTAAATGGTATATTAGGCAATTTTGTTATATTGTGAAAGGACAACTTATTATTTAATTCATTTGTTTTAGCAATGTGGGCAGTATTAATTGTTTTATTCACAATTTAACAATAACTTTATAATTGAGTTGAGAAATTAGCTATGCTGTTGAATTTATACATAATTATTTAAATTCTAGGTTCCCTGAAAGCTTGTTGTTTCTGCAGGTTAGCTTGAAATGTTGATTTCTTTTACAGTTTAGCAAATAAGTGTTATATAACATGAATATCTACAGGAGGGTGATATTTGCAATATTACTAATATTAAAATTCCTTGAATTATGAGCTTAAAGTTGCAAAGTAGCTTTATGAATTCTTATATATTTAGCATTATTAGAAGGTTTATATTAGCTTATAGCAAAAGTTAACTTAAGACGTTTTCCAAGATAATAAATTCAATTAAGTTTACTAAAGGAGAAGTACTGATGATGAAATTGCGTTTAGATCCTTGAGTTTCACTGGGGAAAACAATTTGGATTTAGATAGTAGACTCTGTTTTGAGGATGATGATAAGTTACTAAGTAGTTCGGTTCATACTCATGCTTTAAATGAGAATTTAAGAGTTAATTCTTCAACTGAAGATATAACTGAAGATATAACTGTCTGCGGCCTTGCAGTGCTGGAAACACCGGTTCTCGTCAGATCCCCGAAGTTAAGCAGCATTGGGCTGGCAACTGTACTTGGGTGGGTGACCGCCTGGGAATCAGGCTGTTGCAGACATATGGCCTTAGGGCTTCGGGCAGATGACCAGGAGTGGTTAACGCTCGTTAAACCCTTTTTTTTTTATAACTTTCAATATGGCCCATATAAGAAATCTGATAAATTTGATTCCAATGGAAAACCTTGTTCTCTTTATTACAAAAGAGCAGTTCTACATTCAGTTCTATAGTTAAATCATTTCTACAGTCTAATGGCACGCATCAGGACAACCTCAAGCCTATTAATCCTGATAGAAGACCCACATCACAGCAGCATACTCCATTTTAGACCTGACCATACTTTTGTAGGCAGTGAGTTTAATAACAGGAGTGAAACCCCGTACGACTCCGTAAAACCACATACAATTTAAGGGTTGCACCTGCAAAATTTGTGGCAAGGTGGGCACCTAAACTTCATCTGCAAGTCGCGCAAGTCTCCTGCGAGCTTCCCATCATGTTAAACCCAGCTAAGGGTAAATCAGAAGCTAAGTCACATACGTCCGAGTCTTGCAAATATAGTAAGCAGGCTCACAATTATCCATGGAAGTTTCAAGTAATGAATGAGCATAAAATTCATAAAAATCATAAAATTCATAACATTTTTGGATTTCAAAGATATCAGGTTTTTCGGAGCCCCACTCTTCAATCCCATCAGCTTGTTAGCACGTCATTTCTGTGCCACAAGGCATGTATTTTAGTTTACTACAGATTACGGCGGAATTAACAGCGTTTCAAGAAATGCGGTCTTTCAAATCAAAAAGGAATTTGCAATCACCACTGTTAATTTTACATCATTCGGCATGGATCGGCAAAAATCATCCGACCTCCAGATGGGTTCAAATTCGGCTAAGAATTTACGATGAATTCACATTTTCGGTGATTAGAGAAAAATACATCTTCATTTCATACAGAAGTACAGTTCCAACATAAAATGAGCGATCTGCCAAATTTCCGCCGAAAGGCAACAACGAGTATATGAACGATTTTGGCTTTTATTTCTATAACATGACAACATTGTTATATGAGCAAACAAAAATCACTAAGAAAAGAGAATCTTTCCTTATTATGATGAGGTTTGGGTAAATGCCAGAGAAACAAACATAAATTTGGCAAGATTCAAGAGTTAGGCCTAAGCGCAGCATCCAAACATTTTTGAGCGGATTTTTACTGGCGGAAAACAGAGGCGGCATTATTTTACATGCCGGTAATGAAAATGGCTTTCTTCCTGGCATTGAGACCTCTTACCACACCGTCTTGAATCGTAAAAACGGGTCTCAGTTGGCGGATGCAGAACGAAACCAGGAGGCGGAACGCAACCGTACCCAAAACGGAAACGAGACCTACATGGAAAGTTCAGTCTTGTACCGTATTTCATCTTCGATCCATCCCTGAAATGCGGATGGGGTGGTGGGATGGATGGCATTGTGGAACGAGTCGTGTTTAACAGCTCCGCTCACACATGTCGCACGGACTGATTGGTCTTGAAATGAGCGGGGTGGGGAAGGAGGCGGGGGGGGGGGTGCTAAAGAAGCGTTTGCACACACACCGAGTTTCATGATGCGCATACTACTGGTTTTCGAGCCCCGACTATGAAGTACAACAATCGAGATGACAACTTAACCTCCCTCCCCTTCAAATCATTAAAATATTTTTATTGCAATACGGAATAAAGGCAATGATCTGTTCAGTTATTCTTTGCCTTTATGACCTATACTCTCCCCAGTTTTGCCACTCTCTAGGTTGGTATCATTGCGTTTGCAACATTTGCTTCGGCATGACTGAATGGAACAAGCCGTGTGACACAGTAAAAGCAACTGTCACTGAGTCCTTTTTCATATCCGGAAGCCAGGGTAAACATACACAAGTAAATGTACTTAAACGTACTGTTACCTTTCCATCTTGAATATCTTGTGTGACTCCGTTTGCAACATTCTGTCAAACGTTTTGTAAATGTTACAGACCCACTAACTTTCCAGTTTTTTTTTATCTCTGGTGGAGACAGTTTCGATTTACTATCGCAAAACCTTCGAAAATGTTGCAAAGCTAGTTAATTATGCATGGGATAATGGCAAATTGGGAGAGGGTATGTTCCTTAAAAAAAGAGCGCGAAAAATAAATCTAAAGCAGTCTTTTATTCGCACCAATTTTAAAAATAACAAATTAATTTAAATTCAATTAAAAATTTCCTTTGTTTTAAGTAGTAAACATTTTATAAAATACAGCAGCCAAAACAAATCGCACAAAAATAAAAGCTGTGGAGAAGCGTATGGTGTTTGGTGGATTTGTCCATCAATGTCCATCAAAGAATAACATCAAGGACCAAGGTGGCAAATATGTTAGTAAATAGTTCGGGCAAAAACTTTGTAAACCTCAGCATAATCTTCCATGGTAAACGTCAAACTTTGAACTCGTATAGTTTCGCCAAGAATTTAAACAGAGCAACGAAATTCGGTATTTGGAGCCGTGTCATAATTATTTCACTGCATTACAAACTTCAATGAATACAATCGAACTGTTCGGCGTCCATAGTATGGCCATTTCGTGTTGTTATTGTTCTTGTTGTTCTTGCTGTTGTTTTTTTGTGACGGAAAGCCAAATGGCTAGGAACTTTGCTCTCACCTAGAGATCGAATCAATGAACCGATATTCAATTTTTATAGCTTAAAATGTAGGTATTAACAATGACCAGGGCCTTTTGAATGCAATTTTAATGAGACTGCATCTCCCAGAGGCTTGGTTACTAATTCTTGCAGATCAAGGTAAAAACATGAAATTTGGCACACCAATAATTCTTAGCTGGATAAATCGAATCATCCATGGAACCCCCATGATATACCCCTAAGCCCCCCCCCCCGGTGCCCAACAATTCTTTCAAATCGAGGTAAAAGCTTGAAATTTGGTACACAAATCATTCTTAGCAGTACTAATCGAACAAGCCATGGAATCCCCATGAAATACTCCCAAAGGGCCCTCAGCACCCCCCTGTGCCCCCTCACTGAGGTTTGACCAACAAATTCTTGCAGATCGAGCAAAACGCTTGAATTGTGGCACACAAGTCATTCTTAGCAGTAGGGTACATTTTGATCCCGCAACCGCGGCACCACCATCTGCTGGCTGCTATGCCCCCCCCCCCCCCCCACCCCCGGGGCTCTACCCCCGCCCTGCGGCTTGCCCAACAAATTATTGCAGATCAGCTAAAACATGCAATTTGGTACACAAGTCATTCATAGTAGTACAAATTGTTAGCTATGGAACCCCTTCGAGATAATCTACAAAGCACCACAACGCTCCCCCCTCCCCCCGGTCCTCCTTAAGGCCTGACCAATACATTCTTGCAGATAGTGCTAAAGAATGAAATTTGGTACAGTAGTAATTCTTAGCAGAAGAAATCAAACTGGCTATGGAACTCCCGCAAAATCCTCCAAGGCCCCTCACTGCTTCCTCCCTATTCCCGCTCCATGAGGTTGAGACCCGAAAAATTTTTGTTGATCGTGCTGAAAGGATGCATTGTGGTACACCAGTCATTCCTAGCAGTAGAAATTGAACCAGCCATGGATTTCCATGAAATACCACCAAAGCCTCCCCGAGCATCCCCACGAAGCCTCAATGACCAACAAATTCTTTCTGAACGTACTAAAAACATGCATTGTAGCAGTAGAAATCGAACTACATACGGAATTCCATGAGATTCCACCCCCCCCCCCCCCCCACCCCAGTGCTTCCATGTTTCCTCTCCATGAGGCTGATGCGATCAACAAATACTACTTCGATTTGTACTGCCTAGAATGACTTGTGTACCAATTCATTTTTCAGCGCAATCAGCAAGAATTTGTTGGCCACTGACATCATACAGGTGAGTGTGGTGGTGGTATCTTGACGGGTTCCAGAGCTAGCTCGATTCATAAGCAAAGAATTGACTTGTGTACCAAATTTCATGGCTTTTCACTCGTTGTTCATGATTAGCCCAAATTCTGGCCCGTAACAGCCGTACTACACCTTGAGAATGAACAGCTGCTTAAGTTTTACAGCTTAAAAGATAGGTACGAAGAAGGCCTATGGCCTTTTGAACGCTAGTGATCGAACCAAAGAACCGATTTTCAATTTTTATAGCTCTTAAAATTGAGTTTAAAAAGGCTCTCTTATAAAAGTTATTTTAAAGTGATTACTGTATTCTTTTCTGTGTTATTCTTGCTGAAACAAGGAGAAAATAATGGATATTAGTATTAAAAAACGCTTAGCGCATACAATACGGATGTAAGCCTTAAAAAAACGTAAAGCCCTAAAGGAACAGATATTAGAAAAAAACATGTAAGCCATCAGCGTCGCACTAATACGCAGGGCCCCCACATCCAAGTCAGGGGCCTGGGACTAACTACAACAGCGGGCCGCCCTCTCCTGACTGAAATCGTCAAAAGGTTACACTATGTTTAATATTTGTCGGCCACAATTGTGCTTAATGGGCTGGTTCATTCCATGCTGCTTACGTTTGATGGCTTCCATGCCTGACAAGCTGACAAGCTTGCCCTGCAGTGCTCCTGCTCCGTGCTCGTTGCCGTATGATTGGAGTTGTTTGTTGGGAGTATACAAAAAATTCACAATAGCCACAAATCGAGCATGTTACTCAATCATCAAAACTCGTAATTGCGAAAAAAAATTGTTTTAGGCCTTGCGGGCCCCTTGAGTGACCGGGCCTGGGTACAGTGGGTCCACCTGATCCCCCCCCCCCCCGGTTGTGGGGGCCAAGCTAATACGTGTAAAAGAAGCTCCAGCTTGTTTTTGGGACGCTGGAGATTCTTTTACACGCATTAGTGCGACGCTGATGGCTTACATGTCTTTTTCTAATATCTGTTCCTTTAGAGCTTTAAGTTTTTTAAGACTTACATCCGTATTTTGTACGCTTAAGCGTTTTTTAATGCTAATGGCTACTTCCACGTTCTGTGGACGGGTGTTGCATTAATTCCCAACTGGTATCATCAACAAGAGGATGAACAGAAAGGAGAGACTTGACTGAAGAATGCTGCCAGTGAGGTATGTACGTGTGGCTATACGCGTGTTTCTGATTCTCCTCAATCCCAAGATAATAATTGGATTTAACTTTTACCAACATCTGCGGGAACTGAAGTGTGGGCTGGATGGATGTGATGGGTTGATCGATGGTAGCGGAACAACGATGATTAAGCGACCAAGACAGATTCTCCTTGAACCGATGTTTAATGGTCCAGGTTCAGCTGGTAAATAAAAGTGCACACTCGCCATAACAAGAATAATTGCGTAAATACTGCTAATGAATAAGGGTGACATAGTAAAGATTGGGCACGTGGTATAGGTTGAATTGGGGCAATAGGGAAATTGGAGGAAGAATTGTAGTTAAAGGTACATGCATCCATGCAGGTTTTGCGAAAATAGTTCAAACGTATTAAATGTTGCCAACACATTCATTTTCTCGTTTTTTCTTTCTTGCGAGATGATTTTGCGACAGTAAAGGGATATTCCTCTCAGCGCCATTTTACTCGAAACCACCACATCAACTATGGTCCCAAATGTCTATTTTATTTCCTTACCGTTAGTCAATCCCTTGGTAAAAATCCGTTTTAAAATGTGGCGTCTAGGAGATTTTCTGTTGATTAATTGTTAACTTTATTTACTGCGTTCCGCAGTATATGATGCTTTGCACGCTTACAATAATCATGACGTTTTATCTCTGTGTGTACATGTACTAACTTTCTAATAATTACGATGAGATCAAAAATCTAAAAGACTAATGCGGTAAAAATTAAAATTAATTATTCCAATATATCGCCGGAGCAAAATTATAATACACTGGCCTAGAAAATTATAAATTATGAGGCTAAAATGCGAGAATCATTCCAGTTTGTGACGACACAATATTTAACTTGATGCTGTTTCGTGTACTATTCCCAAAGCCAACCGAGACAGCAGCTACGTTCCTCGCTGTGAGGAACACATCTACCACCCCAGCCGACCTTGGCGCTAGTAAATGCGCGGATGGCGATCTGCGCGTGGCTGTTATAAGGTAGGCCGGGTGTCCCTTTAACTCTAACCTGCGTAAATGTTACAAAGGCTATTTTCAACGCGTTGCACGACATACCGGAAGGATTAATGTCCCTTTAACGGCACCTGTTCACCATTTCGACACTGTTGCCCATCCTCTAACACAGCATCCACGTTCCAGATTCTCCGTCACCCAGTAGGCTGATGTGGGTCACGTGACCTAGCTTCACTTATGAAAATGGCGGGGCTGATGTGGATAGTGCTGTTCCGTTTTTAATTTACCGCTATTTTCTTCACATTGCATGGAGATTCTACGGTGATGCATTTAGGACTTGAAAAGGTGAAAAAGCACCTTTAATAGATCCAAAATGTATTGGACTGACATGAGTGTTTGCATCGTCAGCAATGGGGCAAACATGGAAACTAACAATCCTAGTTCCAAATCGGGTTTTACAATGGCTGTCCCATGGTAATGCAAGACGTGTGAATTGTTAAAATACCGAAATACGACGTTTTGCGTGTCGCACACAGCCTTTGCCGCTGAAAACGTCGTGTTTCAGTGTTTAAATAATTTAAACCATGCGCAATGGCTGTTTGCCGTGACGTCACCATGAATTAGCCAATGACGAACCAGAACAACGGCTGTTTGGCCGTCTGATTGGACTAGCCCAGTCACGTGATATATGCACGTCACAGCAAACAGCCATGGCGCGTGGAATACTGTTTTTGCATGTATATGCATCAATTGACTTCAATATCGACTGGGGCCTTTTAAGACAAGTGTGTCGTCCGCCAAGATTCAATGATAACATTAACTTTTTTTTAATTAATTTTTTTTTAGCCTTGCGTCAGCCGAAGCAATTGAATGCTCGTATGGCTGAACCGGCTCAATTCTGAACATTACCAGACTTGTTAGAGAAATCGAAAGTTCCGGTAAAGAGAGGTGTCAACCCGGAGATTCAATCCGGGAAACCTCCGATCATTGTATGGGCCGAACGATTGGCCAGAATAGTTGCCATAGCCACTGAAGGAGCATGGTAGCCTCTCACGCTACCCTGGCTGGCATTCTTGGCCTGGCGGGGGGGGGGGACTTTTCCAAGATCCCCTTTCCAGGGGTTCGACCAGATCCGCAAACCTCCAGTAACCAGGCTGAGCTCTAGTCCCTTTTGATGGTTTTGGAGTCAGGGGAAGCGTATATTCAAAGTTAACTATCAATCTCAATACTATTTTAAGGTAGTTAATAATACAGCATTGAACAACGTATTTTGATTACAACAATGAAACACGAAGACGTAAGTACGCAGCACGACTACATGTGATAGCAGCAATAAAGAATTGTTGCGGTTTCTAGTGCTCAATTTCGGTGGCCTTCTAGAAAAAGACTAACATACACGTATACCTACTAATGGAAACTTGCTAAAGCCACAGAAAAAATTGTTTAAAATGCTGAGTTTAAGTGCTGAGTTTAAAAATGGATTTTATCAATTTGGACGAAAAAATATGATTTATCCCCAAAACAAAACTTGTTAAGAATTCCTGCCACGCATTTGGCCGTTTGAAGTCGTGATATCAGACGCCAAGCTCTTTCACCATGTTAATCCCACCGAGTAAGACTCTAAACGTTAAGTGAACTACCAGAAAATTGCGCAGTAAGCCATTTTCAGAATTTTCGTTTAAACGGCTTCGCTCTTTCATGGTGGGATTAATTTGGCGAAATGAGCTTGGCGTTTGATATTACGACTTCTAACGGCTGAAATTGCTTGAAAATGTTATATACTGATTCACTTGAAATGAGGAGATTTAAGTAGGGCCTATGCCTGACCCTTTCTATTTGATATGGATTGACCAATTTGGGGAGCAATCGTTTCCTTTTATTAAGGGAAGGAAATCGGACAAGGGGGTCATATCCTTAATGTTGAAGACTAGTAGGAGGGACTGTCGCAGGTTTTTCTTTTCTTATCGCGTCGTGGTTTCCTGTTTTCCTGATGACGTTGTTACGCTTGGTGCTTTAAAAAGAGATTAAATAATGTTGATCTGACCATATACGTTAAATTTTCGTAGATTTTAAGACAAGGTATCAACCCGCTTTATTTATTGTAAATAAGTGTACCTGTTATTAATTTAAATGTAGGCTGGGTACAAGTGGATAAACCTACCCCTTCCCGTTCTTTTGCGCTATGATTGCAAAAAATGATTTTTTTATTATTATTAAAGCTTTGCGGGAGTCGTTTAAAAGTTTTCTTTTGGGGATTATTATTGCCTGTGAACATCTGTAAACAACTGCGTGTACCATTCGTTCTTCTTTGTGTAGAACATATGATGCAGCCTAAGCATCTTTTCCCGTCTTTTGTGTGTGTCCCGAGTCAGACGACAGCCTGGGTAAAAAAGAAGCAAAAAATTGTAAAGTTGAAGAATTTTTAAAGTTAAACGTCTGACTCAGAATTTGTATATCGATGTTTTTTCTACACAAAAGAATTTTTTTTATTAAATTCAATATTTATTGTCTTGAAAAAAGAAAGAAAGAAAAAAAAGAAAACAAAGAGAGATTGATCGAGAGTCCGAATAGTGAGGGAGAAGGTAAAGCTGAATTGAAAATCATTAAAATGACAAACACACGCTCCGATGGCCAAAAGCAAATATTTGCTTTATTGGATTACGTGGCCTGAGTTAAAAGTTTCCACAACTGTCTGGAATATTCGGGTGCTCCAACGGGCAGTAAAACTAAAGTTGCATTTTTAAGATTTCAGTACGAGTAACGTCATAAATAAAATAGTTGAAATTCTCAGGGAAACCATAATATTGCCATCCAGGGCCGTGCCATACGAAAGGGCGGGGAGAAGGGGGGCGGGCGTTTGTTTACTTTGCAAAATTCTTAAAAATTGCCGCGTGCCCATCAAATTAGAAAAATTTTGTTGATTTTTGTCGGGTTTGACTGTTTTGGTACGTACAAGTATTGAAGACATCGCCCGCTTATTCATTACTAGACCCAACTAAACACATATGCACATAGTTGTCAGTGATGACGTATGGTGAAATGCTGGAATTTAAAAGAGAATTTACTACGCGAAAAACCTTAAAAAGCCTTGAAAAGGCCTTGAAAATGGTTTCGTCTGGTATTGAGAAACCCTGTCACAGAGCAGAAACCTGTACGATTCCTGCCCAATCACAGGGAGGTGCTATGCTGTTTCACTTATATGCAAAGGCAGAAATAGAAGACACACAGGCCAAGCTTCTGTTCCCTGCCACTGCATGGCGTCTCAAAATCAACTCACTTAACTCTGTCACCTTGACCTCATTTTAGATAGTTGGAGCAGGTTTGCTGTTATAGTAAGGTGGCTGGGGCCCAAAATTGATCCACTTGTTCACTTGCTGTAAAAAGCATGACGTTTGGTATGGATGCACAATTGCACATGAAGGGTAACTGAAAAAGTAGCATTGACAGCAGGTTTTAAAATGGCCTGGGAGGTGGGAGGGGGAAGAAGGGGCGAGTTACCCCCCCCCCCCCAACTACTTTTTTTTGTCTGTAAAGCTCTTAAAAAGACGCTTCAAACCATGCACTTGTTTGTCAAAATCCGTTAAAAAATGAAAAAGTTGTGTTGCTCTAGCCACATTAACAAAAACCCTTCTTGGATTTCTGCTCAGTGCTCGAATGTCGGTCCCCACACCTAAAATATTTGAGATAGGAATTTCGTATTCGAACTCTTTTCTTTCCTTCACCAAAAAAGTTTCCTTGTCGTGAAATTTCAACCAAATCCCCCCATAAGTGGGGTTGGGGGGGGGAGTTACCAAGTGGGCCGGCAAGACTGAGCCAATAAAAAAAAATAAAATAAAATTCACAGCAGTCCTCCTTCTAAACTTCATCGGTTTTCCAGTGTTTACTCTTTTTAAATCACCGCTCACCATTGCTCACCTGCAGAGTTACCGTAACACGAACCATGGCTCTATCTTATCTCTGTCGCTCCACTCTCCACCGACTGTCTATCATAGGATGGCGCCAACTCACGTCACTAGAGTTCATAGCCGCAAGCCCGCACCCAAACTGTACTATTTATATCAGTGGGTGAATACAAGATGGCGGCCGCATCGTTATTTGATACAGCCCCCACTCCCTCCCCGTATAGAACTGCTATAGTTTACAAGGGCCCGAAATGAAAACTCGCATGGGAGGGGGGTGGGGGGGGGAGGCGATAATTCTCAGACCCGCCACTGTTTGCAAACCACGTTTTACTGTGCGTTCCATCAGTAGGTGGAATGCCTTACCCGAGCCTGTGGTGAATTCTAAAACGCTCAGCAGCTGGAAGAGTCGCTACGACAAAACTGTAAACCCTACACTCATGTTTTAAGCATGTGCTTTTTTGTCAGTTTCGCTCCTTTATTGTTATTGTTAGTGTCTTTGTTATTGTCACTCTTGAAACACTCGTGCACCTAACCGACATTTAACGGTTTGGATTTTTATCACCACGTATTTATCGCAGAAAATAAAAAAATTCGTTTAATTCAGTATGACCCAAACGTGAAATTATCAGCTATAAAAGCGCTATTGTGCTTTTACGAAATCTATAATTTCGACGTTTTACGACGAAATTCCTTTTCAGAATTAATTTCCCGAGCCCGAAGTTCGAGAGAAATTCGTACATGTTGCATTTTTCACTTGATGCGCGTATGGTACAATGTGAAAATTTCAATGTCGAGTTTTGTCATTATCACGCATGCGCTTTTCGGAAATTACTTTCGTTGGCTTCTTACCTGTCTAGAGATGAATACCTCATTAGGAAGTAAGGCTTCTGGGAGGTTTTCAATCTGCGACGATGGACGTATACCCGAAACGAGGCATATTGTTATGCAGCCAAATGCCGGTCGGTCGCTCCACAAATTTGACTTGGCCTGCAATCTGGCCATCTCTTCAATTTTGTAAATTACATCTTTCGGCATTGGCGCAGAAGATTCCGCAATGAAGTCGGTTCCGCAACTTGGATAGCACTTTCGAAATCGTTGAAAAATCGCCCACATAACTAAAAAAAAAAAAAAAATTAGAATATATATAGTTTCTCAACGTTTGCAGAATGTTAGTGGAAGAGGGTAACTTTCTTTTATTTTTAGATGAGCCTAGTTTTAGATCCATGGCCTAATCCACACAAAAATCATAAACTCGTAACGAGATTGCATAGAATTAGATTATTACTAGTTTGCACCCCCGGCATAACATACGCCTGTCTAGCTGGTTCCCGCACGCGTCAGCAAAATACTTTACTGGGCAGCATGAAATAAACGAAGAAGCGATTTCCAGCGATTTATGTCTATTTATTTCTCCTTTATTGAGCCTTGTGAGTGTATGATTTGTCTTCCCTCTCCATTGTCTATGACCGAATGAATTTCGGTCGAATGGAGCCCTGGTCACGGTTGTGACCTTAACAACGGGTTCAGTGAGTTATCTTTACGCCAGTGGAGGATGTGGCCGTAACGATTAAGGCGCTATGCAAGTGATCGGGAGGCGAACTGGGTAGCCGGATCGAATCCGGGGCATGCCACTCCGACGAAACGTAAGTGCATAAAGGTGGCTTACTGAACTATGTTATTTCTAGTGTATGATTTTTGCTGTTGGCTAATTTCCAATTTTCCTTAAGATTTTTCCAGCGATTTATGTCAATTTATGTATTTCTTTATAGAATTCCTCGATTGACTTCTCGAGTCCATCCTCTCTTTTAAGACCATTTTCTTGTTTTCATATCCAGACCATCCTAAACCCTTCAGGGCGTACTTGCATTTCCTTTTTCGATATTGTCTGCTGTGCTTTTTACATTTCTGCTGTAATCCTCGGGCTCTTGAAAAATAGGCCTCGATGGATTCATCTATCTTCCAACTTAGCACAGTTATTTGCTGAAAATGATCTATTTAGATGTCTCCATCTTCATCTGCGAATCTTTGAGCTTAATCTTGTCACACGTCTTTATATCTTCTACCGATACTTATGCCTAATTACATGGGCGCTGCCATCATGTTTTTCTACCCTTCCCTCTTGATTACCAAACAAAGTGAAATTTAGTCCTATTTCGTAAATAACCCCTTACCAAAATTGTCACAGTTTAGTCAGAGGCGGTTAACCATATGGCTCCAGGCAATAATGACGAGACGAAGTTCAACGCACCAACGGGTTAATAAAATAACGATTTGACTGGCATACAAAATTACAGAATTAACCACGGATTTAGGGCTCGTTTACGCAACCACTCGCTTTTGCATTCTCGCAGCTAGAAGCTAGAAATCACCTCAAATTCCAACATGGCGGCGGTTTTATGTTTGCTGCCTCGCAACGAAAATAGCAAATAACGTGAGTTCAGAAGCGTTTGGGAAAATTGTTTCGTCATGAAGAATTCTTTATATTATTGGCACGGATTATAAGACTGCAAGTATTTACTCAAACGATGTCGGATTTAGCTAATGCATTCAGTGTTGTTACCATGGCAATGTCATCTTTGCCATTGCGATTGAGTTCTAGCTGCGAGAATGCAAAGGCGAGTCGCTGCGTAAACGCGCCCTTACTCAGTGATCCATCTCCTACAATTGATCATTTACAACAATACATCACGTGCCACATGCGCACACAAGCTGAATAAATAATACACTCCTACACATTATAATCACATAAACGTGTTCGTTTCCCGTCAACATTTACAACCAGCTGTTACCAAATATGGCGACAGTTTGTTTGACGTGTGTCTGTCTTTCAACATAACATGACGTGCCATCACGTGAACGAGAATTGATCCCGGGTCGCTTTTACCTCGTAAGTTACTGTGACACTATCCACATCACAGAAAACTGGTCTTATAAGATTAAAGAAACGAAATTAGATTTTAGTAATAAGAGAAGAAGAGCGTCAGTTCGTCGTGTATGGATTAAAAAAAAAAAACTTGCGAGAAGCCTTAAAGAAATTTATGATACACGCTTTAGTGCACTTAATGACGGTAAAGTCGTCGGAGCCGTTCTCATGGACTTGGAGAATACAAGTTCGAGCTGCTTGGGGAAATGTGCAGCAATCTGAAAATTATTTGGATGGGTTGATTTTGAAAGAACTGAATATGGAATGAGTACCACAGGGATCTGCACTACGGCCACTACTGTTCGTTGTTTCATCAAATATATGAATGAGGAAAACGGTAGGACAAAAGGGAGCTCGTACTGGGTCTCCTACTCTTCGTGGTTCACTTGAGTGATTAACATTCACTTACGATAACACTTTCGGTTACAAATTGGCTGAGGGTTTTTGAACAGGAAGTCCATAAAGTGGTTAACTGGTCTCATTTATGGCAGTTGCCTCTCTCCGAACAAGAGCGCATTGCTTTCCACGTCGCCATTAAAAACCATGTACACAGGTTCGACTTGAAAAACGAAACTCTACCCTCGATATACAAGAGGTTTGTGGATCTGGTTTACCCATACTCTTAAGCCATGTCATTACAACAAAATTTGTGCCTTTGCACTTCGACGATAAGCAATTGTAAACCGTTGTTTTACTTCTGGGAGTATCAAAACAAAATTTGGGTATTTAAGGTTATTGCTCGAAATCTTCGAATATGCAACCCCAGTGTGGTCGCCTTCCCTTCTGAAAGATAATGACTCAAGGTTGAGTCAGTTCAGTACCGGTTTACAAAAGGATTCCCGGGTTTATGTGACATCGATTATTACACTGACAGTATTAAGCAGGGATTTTGACACGCAACAAAAACCTCATGGTGCAAGTCCCACTGAGATAAAGGGAGCTCAATCCAAGAGTTCAACACTTAAATCTATGAAAATGACAAGATTTGCAGCAGCGCTCCTACAGACTCCTAACAGCGTATTGCTAGGGATCTTTAGAAGCTTCTACTGAGTGGGAAGAGTAAATCTAGGTACCAAAACCACCAGTGTGCCATGCAAAATTTATACTACCGAGCTTGAATACCACTTTAAGGCTCGTTAAGTCATAGCAATTTTTATTTCTTCTGGGTTTGCTTCTTTGCGGGTTTGGGGGAGAGGGTAGGACCTTCAATTTTATATGCTATGCTATGCAAGAAACAGCTTATGTTTCACAGGGCTGATTTCGGTACACATGTTTATTTATCACACTACTCTATAGCAATACTTCCAAAGAAACCATCATTGAAATCACTAACAAAGTACGTTCCAGTTAACGTAAAATCAATGACTACATTGTGAAAAATATAACTGCAACATTCGTAAATAATCGTTCAGCAGGAACTTGATGTAGAACATGTACAGGTGAAGGGATTGAAGGGAGACAATCCGCATTTTTCCGGATTGTCTTGTGAAAGGTTGGTGCCTACGAAAAGACCTGTGGCTTAAAAAAAAAAGGCTTAGTAAAAGCCACTTTCTAGAATTTTTTCTTTTGTTCTTTTTCTTTAGCTAGCAATCCCCGCCAACTCCCAAGGCTTGCACTTCTTTTCACGGACTTGTAAGGCCCTTTTTTACATTTTCCAGAGGCGTGAAAGGCCTAACCAGTCAGTCCAATCCGTCGTGGCATACCTCTTCGTTTTTCTTTTCCCCACTTGCTTTTTTTATTTACCCGGAAAGAAGAATCCAATAGCTTTCGTATCGACCAGTACCACCCGCCGTGGGTGGGAATAAGGGTACCACGTGATCAAAGGGGGAAGACTATTTGCCTGACCACAAGCTTTGCTTCGGAAGAAGACGTCAAATGGATTAGTTTAAAGGGGGGAAAAAAAGTATTTGACGGGAAGCCAAAGGGCGATAAAAAAAAATTCTATTTTCAAGTTTGTTCAACAAACTCATTGATCATCGCAGGTTGCAGCAATTCTCATCGAATCTGAGAAATACAAATGATAGAGGAAGCCGGAAGCCCGAAGTGTAAGAAAAAAGAAAAACAGAGTGTGCAGACGTCCAAAACGGAACGTTTTATTTTGCATAAATTAACGGCAAATGAACGAGAACGTTTGGTCGATACGTAGCAATAGGTTTAGGAAGGTATCGGAATGGAAATATCTAGCAAACTTTTAGCATCTGATTTTATATTTCGTTTAAGAGTGTGGCTTCAAATGACCAGTTTATCACAGCGTTCGGAGTTTATCAGCTACGGAATATAACGAAGGGCGTTTGCTCGGGTAGCATTCGAAACGAGAATATACCGTCTCCCAAGTAGTTTTGTTTCCTCAACGATGCATCACAAATTTGCCAAAAGTGAGCTAAATCACCCATGAAAGCTGGTGCTTGTTGCGACAAACATTATAACCAGTCATGGAACGTCAACCAAAGTAAATACGTTTTTTTTATATATATATATATTGTTAGATAAGAAAATGTTTATTTGCCTTAGAAAAAGGATGAACAATAGGGCATGCCACTTAGATTGGTCCTGTCTGAAAACAAGTACTTCAAACATCGAATGAACAAGGTAACAATGGACAAGACACAACTAAAATACAATAAAACAATAACAAACATAGGTCGTACGCCAACCAAAAGTGCAATAAAACAAGATAATACATTACAATACCGGGAGCAAGCCATCATTTATCTTAAGTTAAGGTTGCTAATCACCACTAAACAAAATTCCTCCTAATAACCATATCAAGGCAAACAGGCATAAGACGATTTTTAAAGGTCCCCAAGGTAGCAGAGTTCACCACTATTGGTGGGAGAGAATTCCAACAGTTTACAACTCGAGCTCCTAAAGTTCCTTCTGACACCAGTTTTGAAATTACAGTCACGATAAGCTTCCAGGAGTACCCCCACGTTCGCTTACCCAAACGTCTTTGAAAGAAGATTGTGTAGTCGACATCAAGTTGGTCATGCAGAAGCAGGTTAAGACAGAATTAAGATTTAGAAGTTCTTAGATTTAAAACAGAATATGATCCGTAATATTACTAAGTTTTACGACTGTTTATGTTTAAGTACCGCATTTCATGTTTTACCTAGTGCGATTGCTTCTACCACCACGCTTCAAATATTAGTGGCGATTAGGCCTAAAGGACCGTACACACCACAACGTCACCGTCTCCGTTGTCCGGCTCCGTCTCCGGCAATGCAACGCTGAAAAACGGAGACCACTGCCACACCTGTCCGCCAAGAACGCTTGCTGACCCCTTTATTCCCATCTCCCCCAAGTAAAAGGAATGTAATCGTCCGAATGCAAAACTGTAGGTACGCATTGAATTGGGGTCATTCGTGCCACTAAAACCAATTCGGGCGAGTGCTTGTATTGCTACTAGTTATGTACACTTGATTTTAGAATTATTCTTTTCAATTTTCGGTAGTTTTCGATGGTCTGGTGTGGAGCCGCCATCTTTGTCTCCAGCGCTGAGAGAAAGACACGTGTGGCGCTAAGCATTTTGATTGGCTGACGGACAACTCCACCGGTCCGTCAACCGGAGAGAAATGAAATATTTCGAAACGAGTCGGAGACGCAACGGTGGCTCTGCGTTGTGCCCGCAGGCTACATTTGAGGCATCGGACGACGGACATGCCGGACAAAACGGTGCGGTGTGGCATGGCCTTAATGCACTTGGAACGAAAAACTGATGCTGGCTGCTCGTTCTGTCGCCATGGTAACCAAAGATTAATCGTGCTTGGCTGGGAAGCCAGAACCTGCTTCACGTGACTATCACGTACGTCATATTTGTTCAGAAAACGGCCTACTAAATGTAGTTCTGCCATACTTAAGTTATGTGGCGGAGACCAGGAAACCAAACAATTCGATCGTAAAAACAACTCGAAGAAACAAAGCTGACAGCTTTATTTGATGAAATGCTGTGCGCTCTTTTTATCTGTGTTAATAAAGCGTGATTGGCTGATGATTGCCATTTACTGGCTTCTCATTGGTTAAGGATACGCGATTGACTGATGGCTGCCATTTACTAGATTCCCATTGGTTAATTGCAGTTAAAAAATTATGACAGTATATCCTCAGGGAAAAATCTGTACGTGTGGTAATGTATGGCGTAACTGCATGAGGAGCATCGATCTAAGATCTCATAATCAATAATACTCTTTTGTGGTGTGCAAAAATCGCTGTATGTTTCATTTCCAATGAAAGATTACTAAGATCAAAGCATTTTGCCGTTGTAGTTTATAAACTTTTAGCAATTCTTGGTTCGTTTGGACTTTCTACTTAGTTTGGAGTGTAGGATCACTCCCCCCTCCAAGGAGCAAACAGTTGTAGCAAACAGTTTTAGTTACACCTTGAGTAAACAATTGATCTAAAGGTTTTTCTACCAAGAGAACAAAACCTCTTAGGGTCAGATCTATCAAGACGTAATGACCCGCAGTGTTTGAGGTGGAGATTGGGCTTCGAGTCTCCCTTCGACCAGCAGCTGCCAACATCCCCCGTCAACATTTATCGACTTGGCCCGCGGACGGCACGAGTCGATCCCAGAATTCTCCACGTCATTTTGTCGAGCCAACCATATTTCACACCAAGGAAGTGATAAGAGTAATCGTGATGACGTCACTGTAACCGGAAGCTACGTCAGCAGCTGTTTCACAATCAGGAAATACGCTCACTTTGAGTGTGACGTGCTGAGTACCATTTTTGATATCGGCAATAAAACAGTCATACTGACAAAGAATAATGTCTTTTTCAGCAATAAAGAACGTGCACCTGCGCTTTAAAAAAGATTGAATCTCCACCTACAGACAAATCGAGCTTAGCGATTGGATTAAAGGCGGGTGGCCACCAAACGAACGTTTGCAGCAGCTACCGCCATCTAGTAGTATCTAGTTCTCTCTAGTACTTAAACGCAGCAAGCAAAGAAATACACAAAGAAATACCTATTAACACAACAAACAACCCAAGAGTCTCCTTAATTATTGATAAAAAATTTATACTCAAAAATGTTTACTCAGTAAAAATTTGGTGTATCCTCATGCACCTGGAAGCAAACTGTAAAGGTTGACGATATTGTACCCCAACTAGCTAGCACCACAGTAGAATATAAAGGATCTACCGTGGTGTATATATTTGTTCGCAACAATATCGTTAATCTTGACAGCTTATCTAGACACACGCTAGTGTGTCGCGCCAAGTTAGGCAACAATCATCACAACAAACATCACATCAATTCAATTGTCGAGGTTGTAAACCATTGTAGCGCGACGCCATAGCGTCAGTGTCTTATATCTTGAAGCATAGTTGGGCACATTTCAGGTACTTGGGGGAAAATAATAATGCGGTACAAAAGCTTAAATTGTGTTGAAATCAAGAGCAATAACCCACCTGACAAAAATTGACTCGTGTAGGAATGCCAGCTAAGCTGCATTCAATGCAAAATCTGACCCTCAATAACGTTGACCCTCAATACTTTGCACGTTAAATGAAAACTTGAACATTGCTACCGAAATTAGCAATGTTCTAGTTTTCATTTAACCTTCGAACTATTAAGCGGTGCGATTAACGTGGCGAATGTTTTGGTGTGTTGATATCACTCCTTTGAAGGCCCGAACCATTCGGAACTTGGCGGCCCTTTTAACCAGTTTTGGTTTTGATATGTACCTATTAACACAACAAACAACTCAAGAGTCTCCTTAATTATTGATAAAAAATCTTTACTCAAAAATGTCTACTCAATAAAAATTTGGTACATCCTCACGCGCCTGGACGCAAGCTGTAAAGGTGAACGATATTGCACCCCAACTAGCTAGCACCACAGTAGAATATAAAGAATCTACCGTGGTGCTATCTGTTGTCAACAATATCGTTAATCTTGACAGCTTATTCAATTTTCACTCAATGATTAAGATAGTACTCGGCTTCTTTATTGCATTAGTAGAAATTTCGCTTAGTAGAAATTTGCGTTAGTAGAAATTTCGCTACACGCCACAGACTTGCATGTTGTAGCAACCCGCCTTGTGGATTTCCCAAAGGCCTCCCAAAAGTTGTGGCTTTTCTAAGGAAGCATTAAAGTCTGGTCTTGCGAGAATACAAGATACACTAATCTCTGGAAAAAAACAGAAAAGTTAATTATCCCGATTGGGACTTAACCCACGACATACTAGGCCGTGTCCTCAATCCACTGTACTTCCGGAATAGTCCCTGCTGCATGCTCCAGCCGAGTTCAATCTGCCTCAGTAGTCGCCTAAAGGTCACAAACACATACAAGGGGAGAAAGCAAATTTGCTTCTTGGCCTCTTAACTAGAAATAATGACAGTAATAAATAAATAAATTACAAGATAAGAATTAAATAAGCAAATGATTTGTATTATAGATTGCTAATGTGAATACAAGATGCACTGGTCTGAGATAGAAAGAAAACTCAACTGCCCCAACTGGGATTCGAACCCAGAACATCCCGCATACTAAACCAGGCTCTCCAAAAACTGCACGGGCAGCGCAGTGATTAGAGACTGTATTTAATGTGACTGCTAGATACATTAAAGACGGTCTTGTATACTCTTAAAAGATCAGTCTTTAATGCAGACTGTTTGCCTCATTAAGCCTCTACCTTGCTATTTGTTCTTTATTTATTGTCGATTTTCTAAGGGAATGGCGCCGAATCTCTTTTTCCACGAGATTCAGCGGTCGAAATTTGTTTTCCCTAGTTACTGCGATGTGCCACCTGCTGAAACAGTAGAACCACATGGATTATTTATCATCTGCCTTTTTGAAAATGGCTGTTTCCTCTGATTGTTCCATTCGTTCTGAAACTGTCTACACTACTTTTTTTTTTATCTATTTATTTTGTA
>JAHWFP010072644.1:0-16004 GCA_023313725.1 Lithobius niger | reverse complement strand
TGAGAAAGAAAAGGAAGGTTCGTTTGCATAAACATCGATTTTTTTTTGACTGGTGGTAGGGTTGATATAGTGACATTATACTGCATGCATGCTGGGACGGTGCACCTAGTTGGGTGTGCAGGCGGAATGGTGTACCTTGTTGGATGCACGGGCTTCAGTTTTGCGTTGCCGTCCTTCCTTATTTTCATTCCCCTCATCTACTCAGTAGAATTTAACCAAATTTTCTTCACTCGCCCCTTTGTAGCTCATACAGTAAAATAAAAATTCCAAGCTTGCCAATCGAATCAGCATTGTCTTTTGTGTTTGCAACCACAGGTTGAAAACACTGAGCCACCATCATACCTTATACTAAAGTACCAAGGTGTAGCAAGGAAGCACGAGTGGGATTCGGTTGGAAATTTTTTCTTTTTATTTCCTCAAAACCATTCTCCAAAGTAATTTCGTTTTATGGTTTCGTTTTCGATTCACATCACATGACCATCACACCATAATAAAATTCGTTCGTTAGCGCATTATAGCGCAACGATTAGCCAATTTGGATGACGTAATTCGTCTAACGGTCCTCGTTAGTAAAGGAAATCTTTACAAGCTGCTGAAATTTTTAAGAATTGTTATAATGCGTGCGAAAAATAGGAATTCCAGTATTATTATAAGCTGTCGTAATACATCAACATCTTGGCACGAGAAAAACCTATTGGTATAATAACGGAACGATTATGTACGATGATTGGTACAAATACTATTCTTAAATAATGATAATGATAATGACGTTTTAAATAATGATGCATGTATTTAAAACAACAAAACAATTAATACGTATTTAACGAACAACATGGCCTTGCGTGAATGTTGCTCAAGGATGATTTTTTTTCTTTAAACGTGACATTTTTCGTTTTTTAATATACAACTTGAGATTTATAACTTTATTTATTAAATATCTAACATTGTGTAACGCAACGACTATGCTAACCCTATTCATCGTTAGCAGCCGGTTACGGAATTAGATGCCAATTACGTAATGCCACCGCATCCAATTTAATTGTTATCCAAGTTAATTGGCATCCAATCTGTAACCTGCTGCTAAAGATTAATTGACAATTCAATGCTATAAAAAGTGTTGCTTTTTATTAATCCGTTGAAGGTGCTGAATTTTTCTTTAAACAATTAAAAAAGACAGTAAAAATTCACAAGGTTGACGATTGCATGACTCTGGTCTTCCACCATTTACTGAAACACGTGACACGTTTGCTTAGGTGTCGTTTTTTCATTAAGTCTTTTATTTTTTTATGTCTTATTTCTGCGTTATTTACGTTTTTTGCACCAAGTCTTTTATTTTCACGTCTTTTTTTATGTCAGTCTTTTTGCGTTATTTTTACATGTTATTCCGTTAATTTCTGATTAATTTTCATGAATAATGATAAGACCAGACCCTCTTCAATGTCGGTCGCCACTCGCCATTTGGCGAATGGAAATCAGTAGTTGGCGACCTGAAATTTAGCCTTACTTGCCAAAATGGCGACTAGCAATGGAGAATGACACTCAAAGAGACATATCTCAGGAACCGTACAACTTAGAGACGAACGGTTTGCGGCGTTATGCTCAGATTTATAAGGGCTACGTAATTGCTTTATCTTCATTAATACTGGGGTTAAAGAGAATTCTACAACTTCGTAAATGCATGAATTAAAAAAACCATGCATCGTGCAAGATGTCATTGGTATGTGGCGAGTAGAAATTGCGAAATGGCGAGTGCTTTGTAAGGTCTACTGGCCAAGTGGCGACTGCTATTGGCTTCACTTTCAAGAGGGTTGCCAGACGTCAGACGTAGGACTCACGATGTCTGATTAATTTTGACGTCTGATGGTCAAAGTTCGCGAAACCCCTTGAAGAATTGATTGTACCAGAAGAGGCATGACGGAGGGGTCTCCAAACAATTCTACATCCCTTTCTTCCACCATTCGTGCTGAGTCCTGACCCCTTGGAGCCAGTTGTCGAACTAGTAGCCATTTCTACTTTTACGGAAAACGTACGTTTTAAACTACGCTATGTAGAGGTTTCCACCTACGTAATAAGTATGTGTGAAAATATCACTTGTGGTACGAACAGTCGAAGCATGGATCAGTTCCCAACAACCAGCGTTTAAACGAACTTAAACGAGGAAGGCAATTTGTTTCTCGAGCCAAGGCCGTCTGGAGTAGAAATTGCGTGTCTTGCCTCCCGACTCGACGCCAGTTATCGGGTGTGCCAGGAAGTTATTGTGTGCGCGGTTTATCTTGAGTCCTGCAGATATTTTATGAGCGGCTACGTTTTCCTGGAGGGGACGGCGTTAATCGACGGCCGCCATTGTTTTTGTAACCATCTTGGATATCAACAAGGCACTCTGCTACCAAAAACATACAACTGATTATCTGTGTCGTTCTGAGGCGAACTCAAGATAGGCCGCGGACACTATAAAGCCTGTTAGTAGCTGGTAAAATAGGATTTTGGCAATGTTAAGGGAGCCATGAGCTGAACCCTGCTGCTTCTCTCTCAGGCGGCCTTGCGCAAATGACGGAATGCAAAGCGAAGGTTGCAAGATGGCTGCGCCCATATGCATGGCATTTAATCGCTTCTGACTGTACATGTTTTCCAACTTAAATCTACAAATAGGACTTAGAACGCTAGTAATGATTTTGAACTAAATCAAACAAGGAGTTGAGAAGTTATCGGGCGCACAGACCGACCGACTGACGGGCAGACAGACTGAGACCAGCGCAGGACACGGTTCGTACGGGTCCTTGAAAACCTGGAAATTGTCTTGGAATATAAAAAATGAAACCTCGAGCCTGGAAAAGTCCTTGAAAAACTCGAAAAAATCCCTTCAGTTCTGGAATAAACCTGGAAATTCCCATAACAGTATAAATTAACATTAGTATACAACGTATAGTTACATTAAAATTAACGGTGGAAAAATTGTAACGCCAGTGGTATACTTCGTTCCACGTTATGTTTGCAGGAAACTGACTGTGTGACGCCACGTTTCCTGCACTACGAGTCCAAAAACTAGTGGATATCACACTTGTAGACTCTACACAGTTACCGTTAGTCTACGAGTCGGGTATTTACGTGTTTTTTTACACTCGTATATTGGAAGGAAACGTGGCGTTATACATTAAGTATCCTGCCAACATAATGTGGAACAAACTAAAGTGCGTTTCATTGAATGGAACAAAATCGTCACATCTTGCCACGGCGTGGATAAGACTTCGTATTTAGCAAAACTATTTGTCTTATTTTCTCGTAATTACTAATTTCTGACCCTTGAATTTTTATTGACCGGTCCTGAAAAAATCCAGGAAAATTCTTGGAATTTTAAGGTTACGGACAAGTACGAACCCTGACAGGATGACGTCTTTTTTTTTATATATTTCTTCTGTGAATTTTTACAGGGCGGTCCACAAAAAAATGACGACCCAACATTTTCTTATAAGTCCAACTTTTCTAGTTAGCACCCATCAGAACCAGGATCGGACAGAAATCTTCCCGTTTCATTACAGTTGAGTTCTGTCCTCTCCTGGTTCTGATGGGTGCTAACTAGAAAAGTGGGACTTGGAAAATGTTGGGTCGTCAGTTTTTTGTGGATCACCCTGTATATCTCTACCATGCGCCATGGCTGTTTGCTGTGACATGCATAACACGTGACTGGGCTAGTCCAATCAGACGGCCAAACAGCCGTTGTTCTCGTTCGTCATTGGCTAACTCATGGTGACGTCACGGCAAACAGCCATTGCGCATGGTTTACTGCGTGTCAAATTTCATAATAGTTGAAACTCCTACATTTCAAATACAATAAAAGGCTACTTTTCGTTTTCACACCAAAAACTAAAAATAAAATAAAATTAGCTGAGAGCTATGCCGTGTCAAAACAAACATAAAACCACGACACCGACACCGACAATCACTTCCATTACACCACGTCGGAGCTTGTGCGTTTTCCCAAAGCAACTTAAAGGGACATACATCCTTCCGGTATGTCGTGCGACCCGTTGAGAATAGCGTTTGCAACATTCACACAGGTTAGAGTGAATGTCGCAAAATCATCCAGCACGAAAGAAAAAAACAAGAAAATGCCTGTGTTGGCAACATTTACATACGTTTGAACTAATGTCGCAAAATTCAGTCATACAGGAAAGCCAACAGGGATGCATGTACCTTTAAAACAAAAAACTGTAACTGGAGATGGAACCCACTTCATAGCTGCTAGAAAAAGCACCATCTGTAGACTGTGGGCTCCTTCTCCAATTTTTACCCTTTTTATTTAAAAAAAAAATCACAAGTCCGACAATTTGATCGCTCCAAACAGCCATAATTTTCCCAACTTTCCAGCCGCGTGGCGGGCTTTATCGCGGTAACTATAGCAAAAAGTAAAACCAGAGATTATACTTTGTAATTTCTGGTTTTATGTTCTTGCCTCACAAATTCCTTGAGGTATAACGGCATTGCCCCTGGGCAGTGTCGTCGTCGTCTGCTCTTTTTTTGTTGTCGTTATTTTGACAGAAGTTTTAGCTCTTTTTTTTATAGTTATTGCTTGAAAATGCTATTCTTCAGGGCGTCCAAATTGTGCCGTTCATTGTATCCGAATTATAGCACTTTCAGCTTTTATGACAATAGATATGCAGGACGTACGAAGTAGTCAAAGAACAACAACAGCACCAAAAGGTGGTCACTATACCGTTACGCACGATAACATGCATACTTCAGCGAAATACTAATCGAGTGAGACGTAGAACAAAAGCAAGATTCGCTTTCAGTTTTCTTCCATAACTTCCAATAACGGGAATGCAACTAAAGACATGCCTGCAGCCATTATTTATACTCGATCATAAACGACAACCCCACTAAACTGGATCACCTTGGTCGGAAGTAGAGAGAGAGATCATGGCTGTGTGACCTTTGCATCTATTTCCCTTGAACTACAAAGGGTGTGTGAAAGGTGCACCGGAGGGGACGGGTTACCTCAATACAAAACGCACGTTTTCACTTACACAATGAGAGAGAGTTTGTAAACTGTAACGTTACAACATCATCCTTAAACAAATTTATGGCACGACAATTAGTGTGGAAGTGCGAGCCTGCAGGTTCTTTATCAGATCGTATCTTGTTTCGCGTCGTCATTCTCTGCATTCGTAACAGCACCCTGAATTTTCCCCTGTGAATAATTATTGTCCTATGAAAATACTAAAATTGCTTCACAACCTTTTGATTTGCTTTACACAACCTGCAAAAAATAATAAGATGAATTTGCGTGATGATTGTGGGTCGACTCCATAAACTTCCAACCCTTTGAAATATAGCATAATGGCTGCGATTACTATGAGAGTCAGTCAATTCACATTCTACAGCAGACGCCATATTTTACGCACCTCTCAAAATAGCGAAAACCAGTCCACAATTTCCGCAAATTTTCGACAGCTTTCAAGGAATTTGTTCAAATTTTTTTCTGCTGACTTTTTTAGACGTCAAGAAAAAGGTATTTGCTAGTTACATCACACGCACTGTCCGACGGCGATTTGAACGAAGCGCGTGCGTAGCCTCCCGGCAGTGTGTGCGATGTAGCTAGTAAATACCTTTTCTTAACGCCTGAAAAAGACACCAGGAAGAAATTTCAACAAATTTTTTTCAAAGCTGTCGAAAATTTTCGGAAATTGTGGACTGGTTTTGGCTATTTTGAGAGAGGGGTAAAATATGGCATCTGTTGTAGAATGTGAATTTGCAACCCGGGCACATTTATTAAAAAAACAACGCAATATTTCTGCCCGCAATGGGGCCGGGGGAGGGGGGGGGGGAAATTGAGGTTTAATGAGGCATCGACAGCTAGTTTTTCACGCACATGGCAGTAGCGTACCCTGCAGAGGGGGGCAAAAGGGGCACTTGCCCCTCCCAAGATTAACAGCAAAACTAAGCAATTACAAGCACAATTGTTTTCTTCTGACATCAGGACCCTCATTTTCGCGCCCGGAATTGGACAACGTTGGTTTATATTACAATGCTGTCAATACCCCAAATTCGTTCTCCGAGGCAGTATTTCCTCTCCTCACTTCCCCCTCCCAAACTATGAAAAAATATTAGCGTTGAAGCTGAACAAAGCAATATGGAATTTCCTGCCAAATATTTCTCAAATTAAGCGTCGTAAGAGCATGAAAAATCACTAACATTGTTAATAATTCGTTAGCTTTCGGACCCAATTTTTTTATTTGCCCCTTCCAAACAATATTCTTGGATGTGCCACTGGCACATGGGGGGGGGGGGGGGGGAAAGCAGACAAAAAAAAAAAAAAAAAAAAAATTGTTTTTAAAAACCATACAAAAATCGCGATTTTGTTTGCAGCGGGTTAGGCTAGGGGTTTAACCTCTCTTTTTCACTCTATGTTTTATGTGCCTGATGTCGGTCGCCATGTGCGGTCGACGCGCCCTTAAGCCTCTATTTCCCCCTCCCCCCCCACGTGCGGGCAGAAATTTTGCGTTTTTTTTTTAATTAATGTGCCTGAATGCAAATATATGGAGTCAACCCATAATCTTCAAGCAAAATTAAATTAATAAAGCATCCAATTCAATAAGATTTTATTTTCATGTTCTATCAAAGATCGAAGGTGTGCGCGTCGTACTTTTATTTCACATAAAATTCAATTTTGCAACACTTTCGCACGTCACAAAGCATGGAGTTTCCTAGATCACATAAAAATATTAGGTCAAGTTCCCCAAATATGTACAACTTTAAGGTACGCTAGAGAATAAAAAAAAAATTATTTTCACAATGATTCCAGTGTGAAAAGGGTTCTACGTACCAACCTTCCAAGGCTTCAATAGTGACAGGTGACGGGCTGGGCAGAAAATATGAGGTGTTTATCCGCCCCTGCACCCCTCCGGCCCACCTCCCACCAAAAAAAAATTGAGTCGAAAAAAAAGATCTCAGGCACAATTAACGGGAAGCCGAACGAAACACAGGGTAAAAAGGTAAAATAGTACAAAAAAGTGTAGATTTTTGGATAACATCTGGATTCAAGTGCGTAATTTCAACCTTGCACCCCCACCCCTCCTCCTTTAATATTTTATCTTCGACACGCCCCGGCGGACATGAGATGTTTTATCTCGGTCCCGTCAGAGGCGTAACGAATTCGATGGATGTGTCCAGGGATATCAGAAGGGTGCCAGAAAAACGCTGAAAAAATACCCAAAAACGGCCTGACAACCCAACACTGTCATCCCGAAACACGCTATAAAGGCCCCAAAACACCGTCTCGGAAAAAAAGGGCACTGAAAACTTTTACGTGGTTGTCCTTTTTCCCACAAAGTAAATTATATAGGTGAGTGGGTGCGTTTCAACTCAGCTGCAACATGGCGTCTCTAAGTTTCAATTTTTGCATTGGTTTCGCCGTGTATCAAGAAGAAATTTAGGTAAAGCGTATAGATATTCAAAGCCACAGAATTTCTGTATACCTTACCTGCAGGTTCTTCGAGTTACAAATTCACAAATTCACAAGGTCACAAATTCGAAGTTATTGGCGTAATTTTTTAATTCAGGAGAAGCGGTCCCACTACTTAACTTAATGAGAAAAAATGCTTATTTTTTCGGTAGCCCGGCCTACCCTAAAGTACTTTGGAGGTTTGACGCACGCGTAGCCGAAGCCATGGCGGTATAGAATGAGAGTCGTACAATTTTGCTAGGTACAATTATTCCAATTGAAAATTAGTAGGATCTTCTCACATGCCACAATCGGCATGAGCACGAGGCATCACAGTGCCCTTCACTTCCCGAAAATGCATGGGGTAACTGAGGTGAGGCTCCAGCCCGTGATCTATAACGGATAAGATAGACCTGCTAACCGCGAAACCCGGACCACTGCACTGTGACTAGGACGAGCGCTGATGACCTAGCTGTCGACGCGCCATTAAGCCTCAACCCCCGCCCTATAAAGCCACCTTGTCTCAAGCCAAAGTACTATCGGCGGAGTTGGTGTCACGGCCATTTTTGACAAAAATGAGCGTGTGACGATGGCACTCGGCCGTTGTTAATAATTGGGTTATCGTTTATACTTACACACCGTTTTTTTTTTTGTAATAATAATTTGCATATCATTATGAGTTATTAGCATTCCCAATGACAGCGCTCGCTGAAAACCTTGGCCGCCTTAGAAGTTTAATTACTTTTCAGTCTACGACTCTTTAAAAACAATTTGTCCTATAGTATCATGGAAGAGCGTCATCTCTAAGACTGGGCCAAACGCGTTCTGCTTAAAAGGAGCCGCCAATTATAGACGAGATGCAAATCGTAAGGCGAACAATTAATAAGGTTGTGTTTGGGTAATCTAATCTAGCACGCTGGAAGCTATAAGCCAGTCTGCTAGTCGTAACGAAACGTTTAACTGTTTTAGAGCCACGGATAAAAAATTATTTATTCTGCTAAAATTCTTTTGTGTCTTATTGTCTTGAATTGGTACGACTACGTACTTATCCCTGTAGGTAACGGATGTTACGACGACGGTGACACTTTCGTTATTGTAGTCTCGCAGTTATCTTCTAGCTATCGTTGATTCGTTGATTTCAATCTTCTGTACCATTTACCACCTTATGCGTCAACAGATGACTTTTAGAGCACGAGAACAAGGAGAAGGAACACTTACGTAAGTCGCAACGCGCATTACGATCCTTGTGAGGGGTTCCCATGGACTCCGAACAACGCGAGCACAGCCCAGTGGTCAGAGTGGTCTGCTACGTTGACGCCGGATCGAAACCAGCGACCGAAAGGTTAAGAAAAATAATAAAACAAAAACGTTGTTGGACTACGTGAGGGGGTGATGTATAAACAATAGTTGACCCCTGACTGGGCAAAAGCTCACGAGTACACAGAAAACACTACAGGAATTTTAATTTTCAACATATTGTTGGTGTTTTTTCTTGTTCACCTACATGCGTCAAAAAACATTCCTATACACCAAAAGTGGAAAAAGCTTTATGAAGATTTGCACGGTCGACACGATTTAATGACGTCATACGTCATTGACGTCACTTATCAACAAGGCCGCCACCAGATATGGGCTGGTCCAACACTGTTTTTACTGTTTTAATTTATTTGTATGTTGACTGAAACTCGTTGTATTGTAACGTTTTACAGGTGAACAAGGCACCAACAAGGTGCTCAAATTAAATTTCTTGCAGTGTTTTTTGTGTTCTCGTGAGCTTTTGTTGCAACTATTGTTTTAGGGCAACTTTTATGGCAACTATCGTTTATGAAAAATAATATTAGCCTAAATCGTTTGATAATGACAAAAATGCAAACAGCCGTTGGTTACACACAGCCAAAAGTCCCACTCCCATGGCTATTTTCTCAGTAGGCCTAATCTCTATTTGTGAATAGTTCCTTTTAACGCCAACATTTTTAGCGAAGCAGGGAAAAATAACCCCAGAAAATGACACCTTGGCAACGTTTTGGGGGACGTATAGAGGGAAAAGGGGATATTTATAGGAGTGCCCATTTGAAGCTACCACCCTCCTGCCCCCCCCCCCCCCCCCCCCACCACTTCCTCTTCATACGTAACGAGGACGGTTGTGTAGGTAGTGTAGAGCAATTTAACAAGATTTGAAACTTTGATGCTAATAGGTATGTTTTTTGTTGGGTAGGGAAAGAGGGGAATTTTCGAAATGAAGGCTTAATACTCCGCAACGGGTTCAGGTTCAAGACCAAACGTAATTAAATGAACGAGGAAAACAACAAAAATCATACACTAGAATTAGTATTAAGCCTAGTATAATAACTTAGTATTAAGCCGTATTTATGCATTTTTTTTATAAAGATGACTCACTGAATCCTGTACTGCGTTATTTCTAGTGCTTGATTTTCACTGTTCGGCTTGTTTTCCTATATTCTTTGTATAATTTACAGCGATTTTCGTATATTTCTTTAATCAAACCTACCTTGTATAAATTAGAACCTTGGGGCCATTGGTTTGCAGAAAGTCGAACCTAACGTCGCACCTCCCTTTACCAGATATTTCTTCTTCTCTAAAAGTCTGGTAATTTTCAAAATTGAGCCGGTTCAGCCATACAAGCATTAAGTTGCTTCGGCTGACTTAAGACTCAAAGATATTAATAAAAAAAAAACGTAAGTTGGAACTGCTTTTAGGGTTGCGCAACATATCGATTAGGCGTCTTTACCGGATAAAACGAAATAAACAGTGCAAAAGTCAAACCAGTCCTGCCATTCAGTGTTGTCGGAAATTCGGCTGCTGTACAGAAGGCGTGGAGTTGTGTGATCACTACTGATCACTACTGTAATCGCTGCGCTTTCTTGTTTCTCAACGGCGCTTCCTCTCCCACGTCGTGCAAATTTGAGGAATGCTGCGGATATCAGAGACAGCAAGTGAAAGTATTTCTGAAAAACAGGTGGAGAGAGAGAGAGAAAAAAAAAACTTCACGCGCTGAAACCGTGTCAAGAGTGGAACGTGACCTTTACCCTAGTGACACCAGGGGCGGAACGCAATTCAGGGCAAAATGAATCAGCTATTTTAAAACAAGAACAAGTTCCCAGACGCTCGTTTAGAGTAATGGAAAATAGTTGGAAGTTTAGCTCGTTTGTCATTAGCGAGAATCTGTCGACGCAATTACGAAAAAAAGATGTTCTTCCTTTATTTTTTCCAACTTTCACTCCTCCAGTTGTGATCTTGAGCTTTGAATTTTTCCCCCCTTTATTTACCTTCTGGGATGGTCTCGTTTTACGTTTGATTGTCTTAGGTTTGTTTCTTTTTTATTCTTCTGTGCAGCCGAAACGGCCTGGGAAGACTGCGACAACGACTTTGTCCGTCCATCAGTCCCCTCTATCAGTAATGGTCAAGTGGACTTTGAAAAACACGTAAATTGAAACATCGTCACTTTGTTATAGGTAATTAGGCTTTCACCACGTAATTCAATGAAATAATAATAGTTTATCGTCGCATTTAACCACTACAGGAAGACACGCAACCGTAAAAAAAAAAGGATTTCGTTAACGACACGCATTAGCTTCATTTGAGAAAAAATTCTCGATACCGTGTTGTATGAATGAGTAGGCCTCTCGCGAACCATTTCTCCGTTAGACACTACCTACGAAACTAAAACGGCAAGTAAAAATTAGGTCTAAAAGCTGACAATCACGCCTAAAATCTAAAACTAGGCTAAGACTTAATACGTCTTTAACCGGCAATTTTGATGGTTACTATTTTGAAATTATGTAATACAGATCGGTGTTACAGTGCGTGACAGAGGTGTGCGCCTCGACATTTTTGTTGGAAAAATGACGGAAGTGAACAGAACATCGGTTGCGAATATAGGTAGGCGCTAGTTGTGTTGACCGCCTCCTTTCGAAGGCTCGTACCGTAGTCCTTTTTGTTATCGCCGTTTTTATTTTATTTATTCTTCAAGCCAAAATTTGGCTTTCTGGCTTCCGTGTTTCAGTTAAATAGAAAAAGCAGACACACAACAATAAACGATTAAAAATCATGCTTATATTCCGACATTAAGGAATCTTGTACGATGTCATCAGACCTAGCCGTATTTTTCATAACAAGATAAAACAAAAAAACGTAACCTGAACGGCAAGAGAGATTTGTTGGTCTGAGAGTGATTCCAGTTTGAAACTCTCTCTCTAATGAGATTGTTTCGGCACCGTCTTTACATACCTAAATTCCACCCCCCATTCTCTCTTGCTCTAGTTCTTCTTCTTTTTTTTGAATCCCCATTTCATCCCTGAAGAAGTTTTGAAATTTCTTTTTTTTAATTTTGACGTGCATGCGAATTTGCTTCTTATGTTTTTTTTTTAATGGCGTGCTGTTAGTGGTCCACCCCGACCCTCGCATGTTCACTTTGCTCTTTTAAATGGAGCAAAGAAAGTTATTTTATTATTATTATTATCAAGATCAACGAAAAAATTACGAACTTCAAATAATTGAATTCAATTTTTTGGCTTAACTTATCCTTATCTTTCGTGCGTGTAAATGCCGTTGGTTTTATTGGTTCAGTGTAATGGAAATATAGTCATTAAATCTATGAGAAATTAGTGGCGCCATACTAGATTTGACGAACTTCGTGTAAATTGACTGGCCTGCTCTACAACGATATTAGGGGTGTAGACAAAATGGCCGCCACGCCTGGTTCATTTCGGCGGGGTCTGTTCTTCGAGGTAGCATCTTTTTACGGAGCGACGAGACATTTATTGGCAGCTAATGGCGGTTTTGGAAATAATAATTTAAATTTGTAAGTAGATTTTGGTGGCATATTTTTATTATCGATAAAAATACGTTTCAATAGTTTTTAAAAATATCACTCAGCCTCAGTTAAACTATTTCTCTGCGTTTGCAAAAAAAAAAAAAAAAGCAACACGTTCGTTGGCAATTTGTACGAAGGGTGTCGCCCTCGGTTGATAAAATGCGGCAACTAGACAAATCAATCGCATCAGCGGCACTTTCGGCGGCCATATTGCCAAGCCAGTCTCGTAATGCTATTTTTCAACCAAGTTCCGGCCAGTACTGTAGAGAGTCGTGAAACTGCAGTTTGTTTACTAACTGCAGGCTGACCCCTAGGAAAATGCTTGTTCACTAGTTCAGGTTGCGTATCTGTTCAAAAAAGGTAGCTAGGCACGACCTTGATCCGTTATCCTTGGCAAATGCTGCGTCCATTGTTTATATTCTGTTCTTTTCTTATTGAAGGTCATTTGAATTTCTCGTACTGGAGTTCACCTTCTGATCTAGCACGCAAGAGTCGATAGTAGTGAATGTCAGAAATCTATTTCGTTTGTTTTTATTTTTTAGGGCAGTAAATTCATATATATGGCCGCTGTGCAACAAGTTTTATTCAATAACATTTGTAGCCTAAAAATTGAAACGGTTTACCGAATAACAATAGAAAATAATCGTCATTATGTTCAAGGCCATCTTAGTTAAAGCCTTTATTATGTTATACTTTTGGAGAACAACCAAACTGCGAGAAAACTTGGAAAAAACTACCTCTATTAATGAGTGAAAACGTATAGTTTTAAGCGCACTAAAATTATACTTTTAAGCGGAGTAATAGAGTTAAGCTTAGTACGGTCGTCATGCGTTGCTTAGCTTCAGAGGGATGCTAGATCCATTGCTATGTTTATAAAGATTGCCTTTCACAACGAGGAGCATTGGATTGTCGTAATAAGGTCCTTACATCATTCGATGGCTAAAAGCGTTCAAATTAGCCAACTTTTAAAACGATATAACGCTTCTTCCGCACCGAACTGGTAAGTAATCTTGCATTATCCACCCAAAACCAAAACTGGTATAAGAGCAGCCGCCAAGTTTCCAAAAAGGGTCGGCCTTTCAAAGTAGTGATATCATTCAACCGGGGAAAGGCCGCCAAGGTTAATCCTATTAGCCAAGTTAATCGCACCTACTAATAGTTCGAAAGTTAAATGAAAACTAAAAGATTTTCGTGTTGAGGTTTTCTTTGTTACTGGATCCAAGACACCTGATTCAAACGATTTGCAAAGATTTCTACCGCATGGGGCATTTACACCAGTATGCTGAAATCATGTATAAGCTCGTTACAGTTAAGAGACACAGTCTGCTAGTGAGCCGCCATCTGACAACAATTACACTCTAACAATTACGCTCTAACTAAAAGGGGTTCAAAGGGTTTAACGAGCGTTAACCACTCCTGGTCTTCTGCCCGAAGCCCTAAGGCCCTATGTCTGCAACAGCCCGATTCCCAGGCGCTCTAACTATTAAGCTCCAACAACAATAAAACGTCTACTTGGCGGCGACACACTAGCGTTTGTCTAGATAAGGCCAAGTCTCGTAGCAAAAACGACGACAAGAAACCCCCAAGCACGACCTCTACAATGAAAACTGGCGATCGTGTCAGTTCTTTGACCAGAAGTTGAAACTGGTACGTTGTTGCCTTGAAAAATTGAAATTGGCACATTGTTGCCTCGAATAACAATGTGCTCTGCATTGTCATCCTATCGGCAAGTCTTAAATGACGGCAAGCACGAAGGACAGTTATTTTTCACGGGCTACAGCGATAAACTTGGAGTGGAGGGGAGTGGGGCCCTGAACGAGCAATAGCCTACCCCGTGTGCGCAGCAGTGTGTCTGTTAGTCTATTCTTTAGAAAATAAAAACATTGGGAGAGTGTGTGTGGGGGGAGGGGAAGGGGGGGGGGCTAAAATTAATATAAAAATGCATTCAGTGTAAAGGAGGTTGAGTCGACAAATGCGTTGGTGTATAGAAGATATATAGGAAGTATCTGACATTGGACGAAATTGTGGTCAGTTTTCTTTACAGTGTACCGGGAGGAAGTGTAGGTACGTTGAAAGGGGTAGTGCATTACGTGTTTAGTTCATACGCCGGTTTATATAAAATCAGAGTCCTTCAGTCCGTCTGTTCCCATGTCTGCGTGTATCCACTCCATCACTGCTCTCCTTGAAAATTAAAATTAAATCTAATAACATCTTGTCTTCTTTTATGACGCAATTTGAAATCCTTTAGAGGAAAATATTTTGTTGCCCTACATAATATTCCACCTTTCCTTTCCGTAGAGTATTTTTTCCTTTTCGATTGAACTCTTCTCCTCTTCCTTCCCCTCCTCCAAGGTTTTCTCCTACACGACTCGTATTGTTTCCTCCCCCACCAAAACAACTTTCTCTCCCCCTTGTACCTATCTCTCCCCCTACATTTTCCGCCATTTCGAACCACTTTCGCTCGAGTTGTGGACTTGTCCTCCCTAGAAGAAAGCCGCCGTTCACGATTTTTCGCAGTCAGGCAATGTTTATGAGCCAGCGATGAAGGTGTTTGACATTAACGCCGCAGAACCGCAGGCCAAACGTGACAACTCACTGACAGTGTTTGTTTTAGACGTCGAAGGACGAAGTGGGGGTACGGAGGGAGGAAGGACGAAGAGCCAGCGAAATTAGTTCCATCTTCCGATGAGTCATAGATTAAGCCATTCAATTCATTGCTCTGCGACTATTTTTTTCCCTTTCTTCCCTGCTGTGTTGTCACTCGGTGCAGTAGATGAGCGAGGATGGAGAGTGGGTTTCAGAAAGCACAAACACAATATGAGTAAACAAGAAAAATGGATGTTTTCTCCCCCCTCTTTAAACCATAACACAATAAATGCTGCAATAAAAATTGTTAAAAACGGATTTAGGCATTCGTTAAGATTATTTACTTTTATTTTTGTTGTTGGATTTATTGCGTCGTGCCTTTTCAGCCGGATACACTAACTCGAAAATTAATTTTTAAAACAATAATCATTCCCCTGTTATTAGAACATTTTTCATTTTATTTTCTAGTCTTTGCTTTTTCTTTCTGTATTATTTTATTTTATGTAATTCCCTTTTTTCTCTTGGCTTTCCTCAGTTTTATTTTATTTATTATCTTTTCGTTTTACTTAATTTTTTTTAAATGGTAAAAAAAAAAGGCAAAAAATAAAGGCAAAAAAATTATGTTATCTTTTAATTCTTAACTTTTCTTCGTTCTTACTTTTTGTAAGTTTCATATTTGTCCCATCTTTTTTGTTTACTTTATTTATTTTCTTTCATTTTCGCTGTTCTTTCTCATTTATTTTCATTCCATTTCTTTTTTGTGTGTGACTCTTTTATTTTATTTTTTGTTTACCCAATTTACCCAATTTTATTTTATTTTTCGTTTATAACTTTCGTTACGTTTATTTCTTCTTTGCTTTTTCTGCTTGATCTAACTCGTTTCGTCTTATAAATTTATTTTTAACTCTTTTTTTTTCTTTTCTCTCTTTCATATTTTCCCCGACTACTTCCTTGGATTAAGTATCAATTTTCGTTAAATTATTTTCGTTTTGTGTATGCAACTAAATTGGTTGAGGGTGTTACAGTTTTTTTTTTCTAACGTCAACGTATAAGGTTCCTTCGGGTTCGTTATTTCTTTTTAGGAAAAGTAGTAATGTGTTTTTTCCAGTGTTGGTACAGGCATCTAGATTCGCCAATAGACCT
>JAHWFP010072643.1:0-12004 GCA_023313725.1 Lithobius niger | reverse complement strand
ATGTAGCCCATCTTTAGATTTTAGCTAGTTAAACAGTTAAATCCACCGTTGGTGGCAGCGATACCGACAGTTTAAGGTTAGGCCCCTTTAATTAGGACCGGCGCTTCATCCCCCATGCTGGGACAGTGTCCATGCTGTGTTGAATAACGTAAAAAGTCGTCATTAACACCGATTAACCTCAAGCTGAAACTCCACGTACACCAGGGAAACCGGGGGCGTTACAAGCACCTAAGCCGTCGTAGCGTCCGCCGTTACAACTGGTGGCAGCGGTGGGATGAACAGGTGCTGTTCCCGTCAAGCGTTTTTCCCCCTGCCATGCTACATGCCTAGAAGGATGCAAGCCACTTCCAACTAGATGTCTGTGGTCCAGCCAAACATGGCCACGAAGCAGATGCCTGTGACTAAGTTACAAAAAGTCACGAAGCAGAAGTCGTACTAAAGTTATAAAAAAGTACAAACCCCGCCGCAGCTCCAACAACTGCCGGCGCCAGGAAGCAACAGCTGCCGCTTCCAGTAGACGTCCTCCCGTCAAGAGCCGTCTCAACCCCAACCGATGCTGTAGGAGAAGAGGCCCGAGAGGGAAACTACGCTCTGTGCAGCCAAGCCGTGGATTCTGCGTGCAACGCCGAGGTCCCGTGGATTTGACCGCCAGTGACGATCGACTCCGGAAAATCAGTGCCGAACTTCCCATACTACGGTGGAACGGAAGGACAGACTGACCGTACAGCGATTGTACAATTGGGTAAGTGTACACTGGATATGCTTAGAGGCCGCCAAGCCGAGTGTTGTAGTTGATAGCATTTATGCAATTTAGCTATTCATATACCAGAGTGCTGGAGGTTTTAGAAGTGTATTTTTATGTGCAATCTTACTGGATCTGGGAGAGAAGTCTTTTAAATAATTCGCTCTGCTCAAAAGTAACGTTAAATTTTAAGCGGCTGCTTTTAATTTTTGTTTCATTTATAAAAGCTTTATTTTGAAACCACGTTAACCATTAAGACTCAAAATGTCCGAAATGGAAGAATTAGACTAAATCATTCGTGATATCACAAACAAGGACCTAAAGAAGGCCTGTTTAAACCTAGGCTTCACCGTAAGTGAATCCCGAGCCGAATCGCTGAAAATTTTACGATCAGCCCTCTCGACGGTAAATTAGATTTAACCGAACTTTCGATGCACTAGCTAATGCTATTGAAAGGAGAGAAGCCGCTATTTTTGCAAAAAAAGAATTGGCCGCTAAAGAGAATGAACTGTTTTTAAAAGCAGAAGAATTAAAGTTAAGGGCACTCGAAATTGCGGACGCAGATTTTATAAGCTCATGAACTAGCTTTAAGGGACCAAGATGCCCAAATTAAAGACCGTGCCAGTGCTATGGAATTAGCTAAACTGGACAAGCAGCTCGAACTAGCTAAGCTAAATGCTGCTACGTTAAATCTTAACCCCGCTCCAAGTGGAGCTAACTGTGCTCCCCCACCTCCCCCGAATCCAGTTGCAAAACATGGTAAAGTGGCCGACATAGTTTGACTAGTAAATAGGTGGACGCCCAATACTGATATTAACAGTTTTCTTAAGATTTTCGAACGAACTTTAACTAGTCAAAAGATTCCTAAAGACCAATGGGTCACTGCGTTACAACCCCTCGTCGGTGAGATCTTTATTAAAGTTTGTGATCAGCTAACCGACGCTGAAATGCAGGATTACGAAATAGTCAAAAATAAACTGCTTGCCCGTTTTGTACAAACTAAAGAGTCTTTACAAACGCAATTTCGTTGTCTCGAAAAAGGTGTGGAAATGCAATTCCAGGATTATGCATTTGAGTTAGAAACTCTTTTCACTCGTTGGGTAACTTTGGCTAAGGTTAACCGTGACTATGATAAACTCGTCAATCTTGTACTTTTCGAGCAATTTTATAAATCGTGTCCAACCCATCTCAGAAAATGGATCCCTGATCAAGTCAGATTAGGAACTCTGGCCGAAGCGGCCCAGCTTTGTGACGAGTTCACAACCGCAATAAACAGATTGCTACCGAAGCTGCCACTCGTGCAGCCAAAACACAGCCCATAGCTGTAGCGTCGAACCAAGGTTCTAAACCTACTGGTCAACAGCGTGGTCACAACCGTAACCACAACACGACAGCTAATCCGGCCGGATCTGTCAATGTGAAAGCAGATAACCCAGGAGGGGACCCTGCCATAAACGCTAGTGAAACAACTAAATCAAGATAGAGTTAGGCGCTGCTACGTGTGTAATTCTCCCCATCATTTTCGTAGTGAATGCCCCAAGCTTGACTCGAAACCCCAGCAAGTAAACGCATGTTTCCCAGTTGGGAAAAATGCCAGTAAAATTCTTAAGGCTAGTACTCTGTCCGGTAGCATAGGGAAAAATAAAATTAATATTTTATGCGACTCCGGAAGCACAGTTTCGCTAGTTAGCGCTAGGCTTGCCAGAAATTGGCCACGCTTAAAGCGGAGGGTTAAATGTCAAACCGCCTTGTGTAAGCAAGTGTTTACCTTAGATCAAGTAAATCTAAACCTAAGGTTAGATGATGGCACAGTGTTAAAAACAGTAGCGTGCATTACACGGTCAACAATTCGTTCTACGATGTCGTTTTGGGCATGACAGGATTAGAATCATTAACCAAACAGCGCAGACCAGTAATCGCCACGCCCCGTGATTTTTCTTCAGTGGCAGCCGAGGTGGCTACGCCCCCCCGTCAGAAACGGCCCACGTCAATCAAATAAACGTAAGAGCCGCCGTAATCAAACCAGCCCCGCGGGATTGGTCAAGCCCCAAACCCCCACAGTGCTTTCACCAATCGTCGTTAAGTCCTCAAGCGCAGACGAAAGGGATCTGCTGAAAACTTCAGAAGTCAACCCATTACGAAATAATGAGACCCAAGTCCCCTCTCTTGACCAATGGATGGACTGTCGCCATCTTTGTTGGCGTAAACAAGCAACGAAAAATGCGTTGAACCTGCCTCCTACGGACAAAATAAAACGAAGTTTGTCAGCTAATGATATAAACAAAAGTTCATACCAGAAAAACCCAGAGTTAGCGAGTTTAGCTTTGACGAATGGATTAAGTTACGTGAGTTAACTTCCCCCAACCATAAGTTGGAAACAAATAATTTAAAGGTTGGTAGTAAAAGTGTTCCCCCTATATGCTTTGATTTTTTCCCAGAGTTTGGTAAAGTAAAGCTGCCTAAATTTTAATCTAATTTAAAGTCAGTGTGTTAAGCATGTAATAAACTTAAACATAGTTTTCCCAGTCCTTTTTTCTTGTTAAAAGTAGGGCCGATGTTTTAGTGTGAATTCTATGTCAGTCTAGGGTGGAAATAAATGCATTTATTATGGCTCTAGCACTGAATTGGTGTTTCCAATAAAACAGAGGTTTAATACCTAACCTAATATAGTTTTTCTCTAAATTAGAGTTTTTTTTTCTTGTTGCAAGTAAACCGGAAATCTAACAAAGTAAATTTCCCGGGCATGTTTTCTTTAAAAAATGAGTAGTTTGTCGCTACAACCGTGGCTCCATCTAGGAGCAACCAAACCTAAAAATAGTGTATTTGTTGAAATTTTAATTTTAAAACTTCAGAGTGTACTGGACAAACCTGGAAAGCATCTAGTGATTGTTGCTGCATCAAGGCAGCATTTTCGTTAAACATTTAATTGTTAAACGTTTCGTTTCAGTACAAATTGACTGAAAATTATTTTTACCTGCATTTTTAATTTTGTCATTTTGGTCAGTTGAGAGCTCATCCTTAAGTAACTCTCAGTTAATTCCCGTTTTGGCCTTCACACCTAAATTTTAAGTGCCTATGTTTTACTCTTTTTGTCACTATCAACGTCTCCCTCTGTGGGAGAATATTGACAAAGACTGTAACGACACAAATTAAATGTTCATTAGGGACATTCTACGAGAGTTGCAATCTGTCCCCGGTTGGCTCTTCTTTAAGTTTTCTACGAAATGGCTTTCTTCCCAAAAACAGCCGTATGTCGACCCCTGTGCGAAAAAGGTAGCACTGTCGTTACAAGGTTGTTAGTTTTTATCCAAAAAACTTCCCAGTGTTGTATTGTTATATTTAAGTTATGGATCTTATCTCAAAATCTTTCAGTATCAAATTGCATATGTAAACAAGTTGTTTGGTAACCTCAAACCATTCTAGTGGTATTAGTTGCTGTTAAATAGAGCCGGTGTTCTTCTGCGTGTTCACAGAAAATTCTCTTCTAAAAGTTATCGTAACCTAGGTTGAGGGTGGACGGCAAGGTGTTTTTGGCCGTCACACAGAAAAAAAAAGACGTGTACATAATCCGGACTTGTACGAACGATTAAGCAGCGGGACGCCTCATTTGACAGTATTCTTTTACAAAAACCCTAACTTCGTACTTTCACTTTAAAACTAGTGTGTTTCTTGATAAATGTCTTTTTGCCCCATTTTCAAATACTTGTACGATATTCCTGCACCAAGCAGCGCGGACAGTATTTAGTTAATGGTTGCAAAAACAGTAAATTTTAACTTGTAAATTTTAATTTGCTTAAAGTTCTCTGAGCCTCAAAAACGTTGGTCCCCCAAAAATACAAAACGGCAAAGTCAACATTTATGTAAACAGTGTTTTATTTCATGTCATTTTTTTGCATTAATTTTGGCGGTCTTGTGTTCATTGCATATCTTGTGTGCACTAACCTTTACATTATAGCTTTTATTCCGAGTTCTCAGGAACCCCGAATAAAATCCGGCGTTTGGGGGCGTGTAAACGAGCGCCACCAAAAAATTTTTTCTCAAGGTACCCAAATGCCTCGCCGAGGCATATTTGGCCGTTTTCGCAATAATGGTCCGATTTCCACAAACTCTTCAACGTTTAATAGCCTGTCCAAATACAAGACTCTTGGGGAAGCCCAAATCCGGACTTTCCACCTTCAAGACCATTAAAACTACCTTTGAAGATTGACCAAAACCGACCACATCGCACTTTCGTCATGGCCGCCATTATAAAACTGTGTATTTTTGTATCCTCATTTTATCCTTTTCTTTTTAGGGCAAAAAGCCCGAACATACTAGCTTAGTGTATTGTAACAGGATTTATACAGACAACCAATTTGAAGTGTGATATTTTTTATTGTGTTTGTCGGCCGCAACCCATATGAAAAATTTCCACAACGATCGAATTTAACTTTAAAAATGTCAAACGTTAAATGTTTCCAATAACTTAATGCGTTATAGCATTCAAATAAGCTAGTTTATTTAACCGCATTTATACTTTATTTATATTCTATTACCCCCAGAAACGCTACCATATGTCCAAACGTATAAACGTATTACGACCTGGCATTCTACCGGACACGAAATTTTCAGTGTATATATGTTTATTTTAGTTCTCCTCTAGCCTGACTGAGACCTACCAAAACCTACGAATAGCTTGATCTACTATTAAACACTAAAAAAATTCTTAAAAAGATCTTTTTAACCCATTTCCGAAAGTCAAACTGTGCAAAAACTTCGAATCCCCCATTTTTGCAGGGGGCCCCAGCCAAAACTAGTTGTGGTGTTTAACACTGCAATTTACAGTTAAAGCTTGTTTAATTTAATAGTAATGCTTTCTGCATTACCCAAAGCCAAGTAATAAGCTTTAACAAGAGCCAAATCACGTTGCAATCATGTAAATATTCAATCCGTAGCCAATAATACAAAGTAAAGGCCCATTTCCCAAAGTTCAATTGAGTAAAACTCAAAACGGGCCTATCTTTTCCGTTTTACATGTTCCTACTCCTTCAAACGGCTCTGCACCCAGTTCCTTTGTTCAACCGACTTCTCCTCCCACTTTCCATTGTTCTCGAGGCCCTCGGCCAATCAGACCCCCGCAGCTATCCTCGACGTCCGCGCTTTCCCCCCTCTCCAGCATAAAACCCCCCCAGCTCAAAGCATCCACAGCACAGCTCACAGATCTCAAGCTAGAGACCGGTCACGCCAGTCGGGAGTGGAGACGCCATGTCCGGAGAATGCCATGCCGGGCACGATGGTAGTGGTTCGTATGTTATAGTTTAGCTTTTGAAAGTTCAGTTTAGGACCCCCATATTCTAAATTTTAGTTTAAAACTTAACTCTCCAGCTAGAGAATATTATGGTGGAGACGCCTGTAACGGCATCTTAGGTTTCCTCTCCCCATAACGTTAGAGTGGTTCTCTTTCTAAAAACCAAAATTTTCCAGTTTACTTTAAATGGATTTTTAATTTAAACTAAATGACGGTTTGATCTTTGTGGAAGTCAAATTGAAACAAACTGATGCCTAAGTGTAAAATTGCCGGGCTTTTTATTACTTAGAACAGTTCTCGAGGGAACTAAGGGATGTTGATCTTTTTGTACTTGGAAAACTTAGAAACATAACTGTGGACGGTTGATCATAAGAAACATACTGTCAGATAGACTTTAATCAGTTGCGGCTGTCAAGTCTTGCGGGTGTCTCCGGGAGCACCCATTATTTACTTTTTCTAATGTGAAAATTTAACTTTTATTCAAACCAAGTGTGTTTGTCTGATTTTGTGAAATACTAAGTGTATATTCAAATTGCTACGTTTTGTAAACGCAAACTTGTTGCCTATTTAATTAATTGGTACTCAAAAGCTTTCAGAAGCAAACCTTAATGTAAAGTGTACTTTCATTCTCTGTCGCAAAAATAAAACCAGGAGTTTTAAGCTTCAGTCGTTTGCTAGACTTGATTAATTGTATTTTAGTGTAAAATTAAATATGTAGCCCATCTTTAGATTTTAGCTAGTTAAACAGTTAAATCCACCGTTGGTGGCAGCGATACCGACAGTTTAAGGTTAGGCCCCTTTAATTAGGACCGGCGCTTCATCCCCCATGCTGGGACAGTGTCCATGCTGTGTTGAATAACGTAAAAAGTCGTCATTAACACCGATTAACCTCAAGCTGAAACTCCACGTACACCAGGGAAACCGGGGGCGTTACAAGCACCTAAGCCGTCGTAGCGTCCGCCGTTACAACTGGTGGCAGCGGTGGGATGAACAGGTGCTGTTCCCGTCAAGCGTTTTTCCCCCTGCCATGCTACATGCCTAGAAGGATGCAAGCCACTTCCAACTAGATGTCTGTGGTCCAGCCAAACATGGCCACGAAGCAGATGCCTGTGACTAAGTTACAAAAAGTCACGAAGCAGAAGTCGTACTAAAGTTATAAAAAAGTACAAACCCCGCCGCAGCTCCAACAACTGCCGGCGCCAGGAAGCAACAGCTGCCGCTTCCAGTAGACGTCCTCCCGTCAAGAGCCGTCTCAACCCCAACCGATGCTGTAGGAGAAGAGGCCCGAGAGGGAAACTACGCTCTGTGCAGCCAAGCCGTGGATTCTGCGTGCAACGCCGAGGTCCCGTGGATTTGACCGCCAGTGACGATCGACTCCGGAAAATCAGTGCCGAACTTCCCATACTACGGTGGAACGGAAGGACAGACTGACCGTACAGCGATTGTACAATTGGGTAAGTGTACACTGGATATGCTTAGAGGCCGCCAAGCCGAGTGTTGTAGTTGATAGCATTTATGCAATTTAGCTATTCATATACCAGAGTGCTGGAGGTTTTAGAAGTGTATTTTTATGTGCAATCTTACTGGATCTGGGAGAGAAGTCTTTTAAATAATTCGCTCTGCTCAAAAGTAACGTTAAATTTTAAGCGGCTGCTTTTAATTTTTGTTTCATTTATAAAAGCTTTATTTTGAAACCACGTTAACCATTAAGACTCAAAATGTCCGAAATGGAAGAATTAGACTAAATCATTCGTGATATCACAAACAAGGACCTAAAGAAGGCCTGTTTAAACCTAGGCTTCACCGTAAGTGAATCCCGAGCCGAATCGCTGAAAATTTTACGATCAGCCCTCTCGACGGTAAATTAGATTTAACCGAACTTTCGATGCACTAGCTAATGCTATTGAAAGGAGAGAAGCCGCTATTTTTGCAAAAAAAGAATTGGCCGCTAAAGAGAATGAACTGTTTTTAAAAGCAGAAGAATTAAAGTTAAGGGCACTCGAAATTGCGGACGCAGATTTTATAAGCTCATGAACTAGCTTTAAGGGACCAAGATGCCCAAATTAAAGACCGTGCCAGTGCTATGGAATTAGCTAAACTGGACAAGCAGCTCGAACTAGCTAAGCTAAATGCTGCTACGTTAAATCTTAACCCCGCTCCAAGTGGAGCTAACTGTGCTCCCCCACCTCCCCCGAATCCAGTTGCAAAACATGGTAAAGTGGCCGACATAGTTTGACTAGTAAATAGGTGGACGCCCAATACTGATATTAACAGTTTTCTTAAGATTTTCGAACGAACTTTAACTAGTCAAAAGATTCCTAAAGACCAATGGGTCACTGCGTTACAACCCCTCGTCGGTGAGATCTTTATTAAAGTTTGTGATCAGCTAACCGACGCTGAAATGCAGGATTACGAAATAGTCAAAAATAAACTGCTTGCCCGTTTTGTACAAACTAAAGAGTCTTTACAAACGCAATTTCGTTGTCTCGAAAAAGGTGTGGAAATGCAATTCCAGGATTATGCATTTGAGTTAGAAACTCTTTTCACTCGTTGGGTAACTTTGGCTAAGGTTAACCGTGACTATGATAAACTCGTCAATCTTGTACTTTTCGAGCAATTTTATAAATCGTGTCCAACCCATCTCAGAAAATGGATCCCTGATCAAGTCAGATTAGGAACTCTGGCCGAAGCGGCCCAGCTTTGTGACGAGTTCACAACCGCAATAAACAGATTGCTACCGAAGCTGCCACTCGTGCAGCCAAAACACAGCCCATAGCTGTAGCGTCGAACCAAGGTTCTAAACCTACTGGTCAACAGCGTGGTCACAACCGTAACCACAACACGACAGCTAATCCGGCCGGATCTGTCAATGTGAAAGCAGATAACCCAGGAGGGGACCCTGCCATAAACGCTAGTGAAACAACTAAATCAAGATAGAGTTAGGCGCTGCTACGTGTGTAATTCTCCCCATCATTTTCGTAGTGAATGCCCCAAGCTTGACTCGAAACCCCAGCAAGTAAACGCATGTTTCCCAGTTGGGAAAAATGCCAGTAAAATTCTTAAGGCTAGTACTCTGTCCGGTAGCATAGGGAAAAATAAAATTAATATTTTATGCGACTCCGGAAGCACAGTTTCGCTAGTTAGCGCTAGGCTTGCCAGAAATTGGCCACGCTTAAAGCGGAGGGTTAAATGTCAAACCGCCTTGTGTAAGCAAGTGTTTACCTTAGATCAAGTAAATCTAAACCTAAGGTTAGATGATGGCACAGTGTTAAAAACAGTAGCGTGCATTACACGGTCAACAATTCGTTCTACGATGTCGTTTTGGGCATGACAGGATTAGAATCATTAACCAAACAGCGCAGACCAGTAATCGCCACGCCCCGTGATTTTTCTTCAGTGGCAGCCGAGGTGGCTACGCCCCCCCGTCAGAAACGGCCCACGTCAATCAAATAAACGTAAGAGCCGCCGTAATCAAACCAGCCCCGCGGGATTGGTCAAGCCCCAAACCCCCACAGTGCTTTCACCAATCGTCGTTAAGTCCTCAAGCGCAGACGAAAGGGATCTGCTGAAAACTTCAGAAGTCAACCCATTACGAAATAATGAGACCCAAGTCCCCTCTCTTGACCAATGGATGGACTGTCGCCATCTTTGTTGGCGTAAACAAGCAACGAAAAATGCGTTGAACCTGCCTCCTACGGACAAAATAAAACGAAGTTTGTCAGCTAATGATATAAACAAAAGTTCATACCAGAAAAACCCAGAGTTAGCGAGTTTAGCTTTGACGAATGGATTAAGTTACGTGAGTTAACTTCCCCCAACCATAAGTTGGAAACAAATAATTTAAAGGTTGGTAGTAAAAGTGTTCCCCCTATATGCTTTGATTTTTTCCCAGAGTTTGGTAAAGTAAAGCTGCCTAAATTTTAATCTAATTTAAAGTCAGTGTGTTAAGCATGTAATAAACTTAAACATAGTTTTCCCAGTCCTTTTTTCTTGTTAAAAGTAGGGCCGATGTTTTAGTGTGAATTCTATGTCAGTCTAGGGTGGAAATAAATGCATTTATTATGGCTCTAGCACTGAATTGGTGTTTCCAATAAAACAGAGGTTTAATACCTAACCTAATATAGTTTTTCTCTAAATTAGAGTTTTTTTTTCTTGTTGCAAGTAAACCGGAAATCTAACAAAGTAAATTTCCCGGGCATGTTTTCTTTAAAAAATGAGTAGTTTGTCGCTACAACCGTGGCTCCATCTAGGAGCAACCAAACCTAAAAATAGTGTATTTGTTGAAATTTTAATTTTAAAACTTCAGAGTGTACTGGACAAACCTGGAAAGCATCTAGTGATTGTTGCTGCATCAAGGCAGCATTTTCGTTAAACATTTAATTGTTAAACGTTTCGTTTCAGTACAAATTGACTGAAAATTATTTTTACCTGCATTTTTAATTTTGTCATTTTGGTCAGTTGAGAGCTCATCCTTAAGTAACTCTCAGTTAATTCCCGTTTTGGCCTTCACACCTAAATTTTAAGTGCCTATGTTTTACTCTTTTTGTCACTATCAACGTCTCCCTCTGTGGGAGAATATTGACAAAGACTGTAACGACACAAATTAAATGTTCATTAGGGACATTCTACGAGAGTTGCAATCTGTCCCCGGTTGGCTCTTCTTTAAGTTTTCTACGAAATGGCTTTCTTCCCAAAAACAGCCGTATGTCGACCCCTGTGCGAAAAAGGTAGCACTGTCGTTACAAGGTTGTTAGTTTTTATCCAAAAAACTTCCCAGTGTTGTATTGTTATATTTAAGTTATGGATCTTATCTCAAAATCTTTCAGTATCAAATTGCATATGTAAACAAGTTGTTTGGTAACCTCAAACCATTCTAGTGGTATTAGTTGCTGTTAAATAGAGCCGGTGTTCTTCTGCGTGTTCACAGAAAATTCTCTTCTAAAAGTTATCGTAACCTAGGTTGAGGGTGGACGGCAAGGTGTTTTTGGCCGTCACACAGAAAAAAAAAGACGTGTACATAATCCGGACTTGTACGAACGATTAAGCAGCGGGACGCCTCATTTGACAGTATTCTTTTACAAAAACCCTAACTTCGTACTTTCACTTTAAAACTAGTGTGTTTCTTGATAAATGTCTTTTTGCCCCATTTTCAAATACTTGTACGATATTCCTGCACCAAGCAGCGCGGACAGTATTTAGTTAATGGTTGCAAAAACAGTAAATTTTAACTTGTAAATTTTAATTTGCTTAAAGTTCTCTGAGCCTCAAAAACGTTGGTCCCCCAAAAATACAAAACGGCAAAGTCAACATTTATGTAAACAGTGTTTTATTTCATGTCATTTTTTTGCATTAATTTTGGCGGTCTTGTGTTCATTGCATATCTTGTGTGCACTAACCTTTACATTATAGCTTTTATTCCGAGTTCTCAGGAACCCCGAATAAAATCCGGCGTTTGGGGGCGTGTAAACGAGCGCCACCAAAAAATTTTTTCTCAAGGTACCCAAATGCCTCGCCGAGGCATATTTGGCCGTTTTCGCAATAATGGTCCGATTTCCACAAACTCTTCAACGTTTAATAGCCTGTCCAAATACAAGACTCTTGGGGAAGCCCAAATCCGGACTTTCCACCTTCAAGACCATTAAAACTACCTTTGAAGATTGACCAAAACCGACCACATCGCACTTTCGTCATGGCCGCCATTATAAAACTGTGTATTTTTGTATCCTCATTTTATCCTTTTCTTTTTAGGGCAAAAAGCCCGAACATACTAGCTTAGTGTATTGTAACAGGATTTATACAGACAACCAATTTGAAGTGTGATATTTTTTATTGTGTTTGTCGGCCGCAACCCATATGAAAAATTTCCACAACGATCGAATTTAACTTTAAAAATGTCAAACGTTAAATGTTTCCAATAACTTAATGCGTTATAGCATTCAAATAAGCTAGTTTATTTAACCGCATTTATACTTTAT